>FR990005.1:12947735-13037735 GCA_905404265.1 Fabriciana adippe
TGGCCTGGCTCGCGACAACATTGCTCTGCTGCGGAGGGCGCAGAGAGTGATGGCGACCAGGGTCATAAGGGGGTACCGTACCATCTCCGGGGAGGTAGCGTGCGTGCTGGCCGGTGTTTTGCCTTGGGACCTGGATGCGCTTTCCTTGGCGTCGATCTATTGTCGGCGTCGAGGCCTAGCGTCCAGGGATCCCAGCTCAGCACCACGCGGGATCGAGCAGGAGGAAGAGCGGGTTGCCGCTTTGCAAGAGTGGGGGTCCAGGCTGGAGCGCCCTTGCGCTGGCCGACGGACTATCGAGGCAGTTCGCCCCATTCTCACGCAGTGGTTGGGCAGGCGTCACGGCGTCCTAACCTTCCGCACCACACAGATCCTCACGGGGCACGGGTGCTTCGGGGGATACTTGTGTCGGGTCGCCGGGAGGGAGCCCACTCCTCGCTGCCACCACTGCGACGACTGTCTCGATGAGTCGGCCCAGCATACGCTGGAGGTGTGCCCAGCTTGGGCGACGGAGCGCGAGGCGCTCCAAAGTGTAGTGGGGGCGGACCTGACGTTGCCGGCTGTGATCTCTGCCATGGCCGGTAGCGAAAGGTCCTGGGACGCCGTCCTGTCCTTCTGCGAGGACGTGATGTCGCAGAAGGAGGCGGCGGAGAGAGAGAGGGAGGCGACTTCCGATCTCGCACTCCGCCGCAGAAGGACTGGGCGCCGGAGAGCGGCCCACGACCGCCGCCTCCCCCCCTAGCACGAGCCAGAGGGCGGTCGACTTGGGGAAGTCGGCCGTCCATTAATCTGGCCCGAGTCGGCGCGCGCGGAGGCGTCCGCGCGCCACTCGAGGAGGCCGTCAGGGGTGGTCTACCACCTTAGCCCCTGATACCGGGACGTGCCTCAACAGGCACTCGCCGCTGGGGTTTACAGAGGAATCCGGATACCTGTGACCCCAGCCTTGTGGCGATAGAGTGGCCTTTCGTCAGGTTTTTAGTGGGTAGGCTGCCGCGCGTTTACCATCTTTGCGCGGCAGGAGCCCCACATAACCCGTCTCGCTTCCCCAGGCGAGCGGGTACCCGTAAGAGGGTTTTCCTGACGTTAAAAAAAAAAAAAAAAAAAAAAGGTTAGGTTAGGTTAGGTTAGGTTAGGTTAGGTTAGGTTATGCCCTGTGCTGGCCGCCAAAAAGGTGGCTAGTGGTAAGAAAATAAGGGTAGGGCTTGTGTCGGCGCAAGCAAAGCTATTGCAACCCCGACCCCAGCGTTGTTTCCGCTGCCACGAGTTGGGGCACGTGGCGATGAAATGCACCGGCAGCAATGATCGTAGCAGCCAGTGCTACAGATGCGGACAACCAGGCCACAAGCGTGGACAATGCTCGGCCACGCCACACTGTCCGGTCTGTGAAGCCGCTAAGAGACCGGCCGACCACATTGTAGGAAGCGCGACTTGCACCCGGGCCCCGGCTCGTTGCCGTCCTGCAAAGAGGGCAGTCAAGCCGCCAACAGAAGATCTGAGGATAAACAGCAAGAATGGCAACTAGAATTATGCAGACGAACTTGAACCACTGCGCCAGAGCTCAGGACCTGTTTGTTCAAAGCCTGGTGCAGTGGTCGGTGCAGGTCGCCGTCATAGCGGAGCCGTATTCGGTCCCACTGCGGGATAATTGGGCGGGGGATGATGACGGGCAGGTCGCCATCGTGACCCAGGTCGCCGTTGGCGCCCCACCTTTCACGCGTGTCGTGAAGGGTTCGGGATGCGTCGCGGCACTGCTGGGTCGGGTCGTTGTGATCGGGTCATACTTCTCTCCCAATAAAACTCTGGCGGAATTCGAAGAGTTTCTGGACAGGCTGGGGGACTTAATTGCCAGATTCCAGCCTGCGGAAGTCCTTCTCGCGGGGGACCTAAACTCAAAGTCCAGAATGTGGGGCTCGGCGGTGGAGGATGCGCGGGGGAAGGCCCTTGCTGAGTGGGCTGTTGCCACCGGCCTGACAGTCCTGAATCAGGGAACGGTCGACACGTGCGTGCGACGGCAGGGCGGGTCAATCGTGGACGTAACGTTCGCGAGCCCTGCTTTAGCGCGTCGTGTCCACGGCTGGCGAGTGCTGGATGATGTGGAGACGCTCTCTGACCACCGCTACATCTTATACGAGATCTCTACTCAT
This sequence comes from Fabriciana adippe, assembly GCA_905404265.1. Taxonomy (NCBI): domain Eukaryota; kingdom Metazoa; phylum Arthropoda; class Insecta; order Lepidoptera; family Nymphalidae; genus Fabriciana; species Fabriciana adippe. Next base: position 12,949,877 of record FR990005.1, read on the forward strand.
CCGGCGGTGCCGCCAAGCCCTAACCGAACCCTGAGGGAGGAGGGTCCGAGGTGGCAGCTGAAGCGCCTCAACCCGGAGGTGCTGAAGGAGGCGGCGATTGTAGCCTCTTGGCTGCCGCAACATACCGCATCCCCAGAAGAGGCAGCAAAGCGCATAGAAGACCTGGCCAAGCGCATATGCGATGCTGCAATGCCTCGGTCTGGGCCTCGCCCTCCAAGGCAGCAAGTCTGGTGGTGGACTGCAGAAATCGCGCAACTACGTGAGGACTGCGTCGCCGCCAGACGTCTCTACTCACACTACCGCAGGAGGGTGCGCCGGGATCAGGCAGAGGAGGATGCTAGGTATGCCAGGTATGTGGAGGCAAAGACGCGCCTACAAGCCCAGATCGCCAGGGCAATATTTGAAGGTAGAGCCGAGATGTTGGAGGGGCTCGATAGAGATCCTTGGGGCACACCATATAGATTGGTCATGAACAAGCTTCGCCCCTGGGCCCCTCCACTAACCGAAACACTCGACTCGGAGGTGTTGCGGAGTGTATTGGAAACACTTTTTCCGCACCAGGACTTTCAGCCGCCGCAGATGGGTCCACGCATAATGGCCGAGGATAACCGGGGACCGGAGGACATACCGGAGGTAGACGAACACGAGATGGCAGACGCGATAGTGCGCCTACGAGGCAAATCCGTTGCCCCCGGACCGGATGGAATACCTGGTCGTGCTCTAGCTTTGGCGATGGACGCTTTAGAGCCTTGTGTGAGGGGACTATTCACTGCCTGTCTGGCCCAAGCCATAATTCCACAGAGGTGGAAGACAGGCAGGTTAGTCCTTCTCAGAAAGGAAGGGCGTCCAACGGAGTCCCCCTCCGCTTACCGCCCCATCGTGTTGCTGAACGAGCTGGCCAAACTGTTTGAGCGCATCGTTGTTGGACGCTTAGTCAAGCACATGGTGGAGGTTGGACCGGACCTATCGGACGCGCAATTTGGCTTCCGCGGTGGTCGCTCGACTGTGGATGCCATTTTGCGGGTCAAGTCCCGCGCGCAGGATGCGGTCTCCCGGGGTGAAGTAGTTTTTGCGGTGTCCTTGGACATCGCAAACGCCTTCAACTCTTTGCCTTGGGCTTGCATCAGGGAGGCGCTCCGATATCACGGGGTGCCGACCTACCTGCGTCGCGTCATCGGGGCTTACCTTTCCGATAGATCCGTGGTCTTTCCTGAGCGGAATGGCTGGGGGAGACGGGAAGTGTCGTGCGGTGTTCCACAGGGATCGGTTCTCGGGCCGCTCCTGTGGAACATCGGTTACGACTGGGTGCTTAGGGGTAGCACATTGAGGGGAATTGGTGTTCTGTGCTATGCTGATGACACCCTCGTGTTGGCGCAGGCGAAGAGCCATAGAGAGGCAGCGGTATTAGCGACGGCGGGAGTGGCCCACGTCGTCAGCAGAATACGTAGGTTGGGGCTGGAGGTCGCTCTGGAAAAGTCAAAGGCGCTCTGTTTTCACGGGCCTCGAAGAGCACCTCCATCAGGCTCTCACATCACAGTGGGTGGAGTCCGCATCGGCTTGTCGAGTACGATGAAGTACCTGGGACTCGTGCTCGACAGCCGGTGGAACTTTAAGGCGCACTTTAATGCTCTTGCGCCGAAACTTACGAAGACGGCAGGTGCACTGAGTAGGCTGCTGCCGAATGTGAGTGGGCCGAGTTGCTCCAGCAGGCGCCTATACCTCGGAGTCCTGCGGTCCATGGCGCTTTACGGTGCCCCAGTCTGGGCAGACTCCCTATGCCGTGAAAACGTGTCTGTGTTGCGGCAGTCCCAAAGAATCATGGCGACGAGAATCGTGAGGGGGTACCGGACCATCTCAGGCGATGTGGCGTGCGTGCTGGCTGGAGTTTTACCCTGGGACCTGGATGCGCTTTCCTTGGCGTCGACTTACCGTCGGCGTCGAGGCCTTGCGTCCGGGGACCTTAGTCCAGCACGGCACGAGAGCGAGGAGCGGGATGCCGCACTTGAGCGGTGGCTCAGCAGGCTGGAGCACCCTTCGGCTGGTCGCAGGACCATCGACGCAGTTCGCCCCGTCCTTAGGCAGTGGTTGGCGAGACGTCACGGTGTTCTCACCTTTCGGCTGACGCAGGTCCTCACGGGGCACGGGTGCTTCGGCGGATACCTGTGCCGCGTCGCCGGAAGAGAGCCGGATCCACGCTGCCACCACTGCCACGACTGCGCCGATGAGTCCGCCCAGCATGTGCTGGAGGAGTGCCCAGCATGGGAGTCGGAGCGCGAGGCGCTCCGCAGTGTTGTGGGGGCTGACTTGACGTTGCCGGCTGTGATTAGGGCCATGGTCGGCAATGAAAGGTCATGGGCGGCCGTCCTGTCCTTCTGCGAGGACGTGATGTCGCGGAAGGAGGCGGCGGAGAGAGAAAGGGAGGCGACTTCCGATCTCGCCATCCGCCGCAAAAGGATCGGCCGCCGGAGAGCGGCCCACGATCGCCGTCTCCCCCCCTAACACTAGCCAGAGGGCGGTAGACTTGGGGAAGTCTGCCGTCTAACAACCTGGCCCGAGTAGGCGCGCGCGGTGTCCGCCGCGCGCCACTCTAGATGTCGTCGGGGGGTGCTGCTCCCACCCCCCGACACCGAGTCGTGCCGCAGGGCAATCGCCGTCGGGGTTCGCGGATGATTTTCTGGTTCCCGTGGCCCCGACCCCAAGGCGAGTAAGGTGGACACCGTCAGGTTTTAGTGGGTAGGCTGCCGCGCGTTTACCATCTTTGCGCGGCAGGAGCCCCACATAACCCGTCGTTCTTCCCCAGGCGGCGGGTACCCGGCAACAGGGTTTCCTGACGTAAAAAAAAAAAAAAAAAAAAAAAAAAAAAAAAAAAAAAAAAAAAAAAAAAAAAAAAAAAAAAAAAAAAAAAAAAGGTTAGGTTAGGTTAGGTTAGGTTAGGTTAGGTTAGGTTAGGTTCCCGAGGGAGTTGCTGGACTCCTACCGGGCGCGTCCCCAGGTGGCGGATAGGGGAACGCCACTCGCTCTTCGTGAGTGGGTGGTACCGGAGCAATCCGGCGCGGACCAAAACCAGTAGGCATGGGCGTGCCTTTAGGGGTTTGTTAACCCCACGGCCTAAGGGAGCACACCCTGACAGAAAAGCACGGAGGTGGAGCGAGTCCGGCGGGTGCTTAACTGCGCAGCTGGGCTAGCACTTATGTGCACCGCTCCTCCCCCAAATCTCGTAATCCCGGATCCCGGTGTCGTTGACATGTCTAGCGGCCGGGAGCTAGGACCGAGAGCCTTGGCTTCATTGCCCGGGCTGCGAGGAAGAAAACCTCTATAAAAAATTACCCCGAATCCCAAGCGGCGCAGCAGCGTGAGGGGATGCATGGCTGATGGGCGGTTCAGTCGTTACTGCTTTCCCCGCTAGGGTACCGGCCGACACTCTAGCGGGTTACGAGGAGGCTTATCTGGGTACAGGGGGCACTGCTCAGATGGACGTCTTTTTCCCCCATACTCGTGGGAACAGTATGGATGATTTTAAAAAACCCCAAAACGACGATGTGCCTGCGACGGGCGGAGGAAACGTGCCAGCGACTGGCGGTGTAGATGTTGGGCCTGAGATGGGCGGAGGTGCGGGCGTTGCGCCTGGTAAAGGTGCTGCGGAAGTTGGTGTTTCGGCAACACAGCCGAGAGTCATGTTGACCAGAGTCAAATTGGAGGACCTTGCGTCATCGTATTTCAGGGATTCCGATGATGACAGCTGTATGTCCGTGGGGTCGCTGGGAAGCTTGGATGGATCCCAGTATGTACGAAAGAGGCCAAGGGATTGCCAAGGAAGTCGGTCGGGTTCTTCGGACGAGGAGAGGAGACCCAAGGCAAGGGCTGTGGCTACTAAAGGAAGTCGACGTCCTACAACTACAGGGCAATACGTGGGGTTGGCAGAGGCCAAACGAGCCCTTAACGAGGCAAAGAGGGAAGAACTTCGACTGCGCGCAGAGGAGGAGGTGGCTGGGTTGGCGTTGGCTGTTCAGACCCGAGCCAGCTCGCGTATGTCAGATGAGTCTTTAGTTTTGACCGGAAAAGAGACAGAGGCGGTCCTGGCGTCGGACATGCAGAAGATGGTGGCAGATAGCTTGGAGGTTATAGAGAAGGTGGCCAGGAAGTCTGGCAACTTAAAAGGGACCTTCACCAAGGCCCTTAAAGACGCAGCAAGCACCATTGCGTCGGCCGTTGACGTCCTTGCGAGAAGAACGGCCTCGGAAGAGGTGGCACAACTACGGGCCAACAACGCCCGTCTTCAGTCAGAGCTACAGGATTTGAGGAGGGACCTAGCTGCGATGAGGAAAGAGATGGAGTGCTCCCGGGCTGACCTGCGTCCTACACCATCTCAGGCGCAGGTAACAGTAAACTCCCCGCGACAACATCCAGCGGGGGTGGATGAACTTGCCAGGACAATCATGGTTCAAGTAGGCAACATGATTAACGCCCGGTTTGAAGCGTTGGAAGATCGCCTTCTTCCTGAGCGGCGAATTCGCCCTCCTTTAGCGGCCGATGTGCGAAGTCGGGCGGAGACAGTGGTGGAGTCATCTGTTACCACCTTGATGGCTCCAGCCAACCCTCCGAAAGACAAAAACAAGGCGAAGAGCAAGAAGAAGAAAAAGAAGAGTGAGAGTCAGGCAATATCATCTGCCGAGGCTCAGTTACCGTCGCAGAGTGCTACCGCAGAACAGGAGCGCTGGTCCGAGGTCGTGCGCAGAAAGTCTAAGGACAAAAAGACGGTCCCGAAGGAAGCGCGAAAAGAGAAGGTGAGAAAGCCGAGACTACGCCCTCCGCGTGCAGCGGCGATCTCAATAAAATTAAAGCCGGAGGCTGTGGCCCGGGGCGTCACATACGCGGGGGTTCTCACGGACTTCAAGCGGCACGTGGACCTAACAACACTAGGAATCACCGACATCCGCTTTAAGCTGGCAGCAACGGGTGCGCGGATGTTGGAGTTGCCCGGCGACAAAGGCGCGAAGGCGGATGCGCTGGCCGAGCGGCTAGTAGGAATTGTGGACCCTCAGGAAGTCCAGATCACCAGGCCCACTAAGTGCGTGGAGTTGCGCATTAGTGGCCTGGATGACTCTGTCTCGCCCGAGGAGTTGGTGCAGGCGATAAGCTGCATCGGAAGCTGTGGTGCTGAAAACATCAAAGTGGGGGAAGTTCGGCGGGGACGTTCCGGCTTGGGCTCGGCTTGGGTTCGCTGCCCTGTCGTCGCAGCGAAAACAATATTGAAGAAAGGTCGTCTTTTGGTGGGACTAGTGTCGGCGCGGGTTACGCTATTAAATCAGCGGCCCCTCAGGTGCTTCAGGTGCCATGAAGTTGGTCACGTGGCGGCAGGATGCCAAAGCGAGATAGATAGAAGTGAGCAATGTTTCCGGTGTGGCCAGGATGGGCACAAAATGGGCCAATGCGAGGGCGTTCCGCACTGTCCAGTGTGCGATGCATCTGGGCTCTCTGCGGATCACCCCGTGGGGAGTGCTGTCTGCACCAGGGTGCAAATGAAGAAGAAGAAGAGGAAGGGTGACAAACGCCCTGATCCACGAAAGGAGCCAGAGGGCGGTCGACTTGGGGAAGTCGGCCGTCCACGGGAACTGGCAGAGAGTAGCGTGTGCTAGTAAATTCCCGCACGCTACTCGGGCTGGCCGTCGGGGGTGTCACTTCACCTCCTGACACTTAGGACGGGCCAAGCGGCTCTCGCCGTCGGGGTGCGGACGAATTTGGATACCCGTGCCCCGGCCGATAGGCGATCGAGAAGGAACACCGTGTGGTTTTAGTGGGTAGGCTGCCGCGCTTCTCGCGGCAGGAGCCCCACATAACCCGTCCGCTTCCCCAAAGCGGCGGGTACCCGGGAACAGGGTTTCCACACGTTAAAAAAAAAAAAAAAAAAAAAAAAAAGGTGAGGTTAGGTTAGGTTAGGTTAGGTTAGGTTAGGTTAGGTTAGGTTAGGTTAGGTTAGGTTAGGTTAGGTTAGGTTAGGTTAGGTTAGGTTAGGTTGGGCGGAGTTGTTGCGGGGCCCGCGAAGGGCAGAGACGAGGCGTTGCCCGAGAAGGGTGGAGTAAAGGAGAGGCCTGCGACGGGCGGAGTTAGAGTTAGGGCGGCGAAGGGCGTAGGCAGCGTGGCCACTAAAGGTGCTGCAGCCCAAGGCTGCCGAAGCCAGTCTGGGTCACCGGAGGACGATAAGGGGCCCAAGGCGAAAACAATTGTTAACCGTGGTAGAGGTCGTCCACCTACCACTGGTCAATACGTCGGACTAGCCGAAGCCCAACGAGCCCTCAACGAGGCGCGAAGGGAGGAACTAAGGCTCAAGGCCCAGAAGGAGGTAACGGACAGAGTGACGGCCCTCAAGGCTAGAACCAGTCCACGTTTACCAGGAGTGTCCACAAACGTGTCTGGAGTAGATAGGGAGGCAGTTCTCGTGTCGGATTTGCAGGCTAAAGTAAGCAGTAGCCTGGAAGTAATAGAGATAATCGCCACAAAATCGGGCAATCTAAAGGGTACTTTTACTAAGGCCCTAAAAGACGCGGCGAGTGCAATAGCAGGTGCCGTGGACGAACTAGCACGGCGCACAGCAACTGAGGAGGTCGCGCAGCTCCAGGCCATGAACACCAGGTTGCAGATGGAGGTAGTGGACCTACGAAAAGAGGTAGCAGCGATGAGGTCGGAGCTGGACCGAGCCCAAGCAGCTCCACCGCCGCAATCACCTCCTGCGAATCTGACGCCGAGTGAGGACATAGCGGAGCTTAGGAGGGAACTCGCAGTGCTGAAGGAGCAACAGGAGAAGTCCTGCGTTGTTGCGCCACGGGTGGTCTCTCAGGGACAGGAGGCTGCTACCCTTATGACGGGCCCGGTGCCTCTCAATGCCGAGGACTTGGTGCGCTCCATAATGGTGCAAGTTGGCACCATGGTAAGTGCCCGTTTTGAGGCAATGGAAACTAAGCTGCTACCAGGGCAGCGAGTCCAATCGCCGTTGCCTGCGGATGCAGCCTGTGCTCGTGGGTCAGGAACCGCTGTCACTGTGGAGACGTCACACAACCGGGATGAGACAGCAACCACCGCCATCACCACCTCGGTAACGCAACCGAAGACGGCGGTAGAGAAGGAAAAGAAGAAGAAGACCAAAGGGAAAAAGAAAAAGAAGGCGAGTGCGCCCCTACAAGCCGCACCAAAGAACTCGCGTCCTTTGCCACCCGCTCCCGCTACTTTAACGGAGGGATGGAACATGGTGGTCAAGAAGGGCGCAAAAAGGAAGGAAAGGAGAAAGGAAAAGCTCCTGCAGCAAAAGGCAAAAGAGGCCAAGCTGCCCAAACTGCACCCACCAAGATCAGCGGCGGTGGTCATAAAGCTGCGGCCAGGTGCAACGGAGCGCCTAACCTACGGCGAGGTGTTCGCTCGGGTAAAGCGCGAAGTTCGCCTGGAGGACCTGGGGATAAAAGATCTCCGGTTCAAAGTAGCGACCACAGGGGCCAGAATGCTGGAAGTGCCCGGCAAGGACAGCGCAGAAAAGGCGGATGCTTTGGCACAGAAAATAAGGGGGGTGCTGTGCGAAGACGACGTGGTAGTCTCCAGGCCAACAAAATGTTCGGAGATTCGTGTGGTTGGCCTGGATGACTCCGTCACGCCAGGTGAATTGGCAGAGGTTGTCAGCAGGGTCGGTGGCTGCTCGCCCACAGCGGTGAAGGTAGGAGAGATTCGCCGTGACCGTACCGGGCTGGGTTCGGCGTGGGTCCGTTGCCCTGTGATAGCTGCCAAAAAGGTAGTAGACGGTGGACGCCTCCTCGTGGGGCTGGTATCTGCGCAGATCAAACTGCTGCAGCCTCGGCCCCAGCGGTGCTTCCGGTGCCATGAGGAAGGCCACGTTGCGACGCAGTGCAAGGGGGCAATAGATCGTAGTGGCCAGTGCTTCCGATGCGGGCAACCGGGACACAAGCGCAGGCAATGCTCTGCCACGCCGCACTGTCCGGTCTGTGAGGCCGCTGAGAGACCGGCCAACCACATCGTTGGGAGCGCAGCTTGCACCCGGGCCCCGGCTCGTTGCCGACCTGCGACTAGGGCAGCCGAGCCGCCAGCGAAGGAACTAAGAACGGACAGCAATGATGGCCACTAAAGTCATGCAAACGAATCTGAACCACTGTGCCAGAGCTCAGGACTTATTTGTACAGAGCATGGTGCAGTGGTCGGTGCAGGTTGCGATCGTGGCGGAGCCATATTCTGTCCCCCCGCGGGATACATGGGCAGGGGATGATGACGGACAGGTTGCGATCGTGACCCAGGTCGCCGCGGGCGCCCCACCTTTCACGCGTGTTGTGAAGGGTTCGGGGTGCGTCGCGGCACTGCTGGGTCGGGTCGTCGTAGTCGGAGCGTATTTCTCCCCTAACAAAACTCTGGCGGAGTTTGAGGAGTTTTTGGACAGGCTGGGGGATTTAATTGCCAGGTTCCAGCCTGCGGAAGTCCTTCTCGCGGGGGACTTGAATTCAAAGTCCAGCTTGTGGGGCTCGGCAGTGGAGGACGCGCGGGGGAGGGCCCTTGCGGAGTGGGTGGTTGCCACCAACTTGACTGTCCTTAACAGGGGAACGGCCAACACGTGCGTGCGACGGCAGGGCGGGTCTATCGTGGACGTAACTTTCGCGAGCCCGGCCTTAGCGCGCCGTGTCCAGGGCTGGCGAGTGCTGGAAGATGTGGAGACTCTCTCGGACCACCTATACATCTGCTTTGAGATCTCCACACATCCGGCGATGCCGCCAGCCCCCAGGCGAACCTTGGAAGAGGACAGTCCGAGGTGGCAGCTACAGCGCCTCGAAGTAGAGGTGTTGAAGGAGGCGGTTTTAGTGGCCTCTTGGCTGCCCCAAAACACCAGTGGTGTAGAAGATCTTGCCGAGTGGCTAACGGCGATAATGACGAGAGCGTGCGATGCATCGATGCCCCGCTCAAGACGGTGCCCCACTAGGCGCCAGGTGTATTGGTGGTCGGCGGTGATTGCGCATTTGCGCGAGGAGTGCGTGGCCGCCAGACGCCAATACACGCGCTGTCGGAGGCGTCGTTTTAGAAGCCGCAATGACGAAGACAGGGCGCGACATCGGGCAGAGGAAGATAGGCTGTACTCCCAATACACTGCTTTGAAGACCAGCCTACAGCTTGCAATTGCCGAGTCGCAGACCACGGCCAGGGAGCGAATGCTGGAAGAGCTCAACCGCGATCCCTGGGGGACGCCCTACAGGATGGTGCGAAACAAGCTCCGTCCTCGGGCCCCCCCACTTACGCAGTCTCTCCAGCCCAACGTGGTCCGGGAAGTGGTCGCGGCTCTGTTTCCTCACGGTGCGCAGGCAGGACATCAGCCGCCACCAATGACCTCACGGGAAACTAGAGAGGATGATACAGAAGTCCCGGTAGTCAATGAGGAAGAGCTGGAAAGGGCGGTAGCCCGTCTCCGGAAGAAGAGCGTTGCCCCCGGCCCCGATGGTATACCGGGGCGAGTTTGGGTTTTGGCCATGGAGTCTCTGGAGCCACGAGTTCGAGGACTATTTACTGCCTGTCTGGCTCAAGCCATAATTCCACAGCGGTGGAAGACAGGCAGACTAGTCCTCCTCAAAAAGGAGGGGCGGCCCGCGGAATCTCCGTCCGCGTATCGTCCCATCGTCCTCCTAGACGAAGTGGCCAAGCTCTTTGAGCGCGTAGTGGCCGGGCGCTTGGTGGCACATCTAGAGCAGGCGGGACCCAACCTCTCCGACGTCCAGTTTGGCTTTCGCGGTGGCCGTTCCACCGTGGATGCCATTCTGCGCGTCCGGTCCCAGGCGCAGGAAGCAGTCTCCCGGGGCGACGTTGTTATCGCGGTTTCGCTAGACATCGCGAACGCGTTTAACACGTTACCTTGGAGCTGCATAGGGGAGGCACTCCGCTATCATGGGGTGCCGACCTACCTCCGTCGCGTCGTTGGGGCCTACCTGTCGGAGAGGTGGGTGAAGTTCCCAGTGCAAGGTGGCTGGGAAAGCCGGGAGGTGGTATGCGGTGTTCCACAGGGGTCGGTACTCGGACCACTCCTGTGGAACGTCGGATATGACTGGGTGCTGCGGGGCACAGGTCTTAGAGGAGTCGAAGTGACCTGTTACGCCGATGACACGTTGGTCACAGCTCGTCATCGAACCTACAGCGAGGCAGCCATACTAGCTAAAGCGGGGATAGCGTTCTTCGTGGGTAGGATCCGGCGGCTAGGTTTGGAGGTTGCCCTCGGAAAATCGGAGGCAATATGCTTCCATGGTCCTCGTAGGGCGCCTCCATCGGACGCGCACATCGCTGTGGGGGGAGTCCGCATCGGCGTGAAGAGCACGATGAAGTATCTGGGAATCGTGCTCGACAGCCGATGGACCTTCCAAGCCCACTTCGACGCCCTGGTGCCGCGACTGTTGAAGGAGGCAGCGGCGTTAAGTAGGCTTCTGCCAAACGTGGGTGGACCAAGTGCTGCAACAAGGAGGCTATACACAGGCGTTATACGGTCAATGGCGATGTACGGTGCCCCAGTGTGGGCGGATACCCTGGATCGCGAAAACATCGCTCTGCTGCGGAGGGCGCAGAGAGTGATGGCGATCAGGGTCATCCGAGGGTACCGTACTATCTCAGGGGAAGTGGCATGTGTGCTGGCGGGAGTACTGCCGTGGGACCTGGATGCGCGTTCCTTGGCGTCGGTATATCGTCGGCGTCGAGACCTAGCGTCCAGGGATCCCAGCACAGAAACACGCCAGATCGAGCTAGAGGATGAGCGGGTAGCCGCAGTAGAAGAGTGGCGGTCCAGGCTGGAGCACCCTTGCGCTGGCCGACGGACCATCGAGGCGGTTCGCCCCACTCTCGCGCAGTGGTTGGGCAGGCGGCATGGCGTCCTAACCTTCCGCACCACGCAGATCCTCTCGGGGCATGGTTGCTTCGGGGGATATCTGTGTCGGGTCGCCGGGAGGGAGCCCTCTCCTCGCTGCCACCACTGCGACGACTGTCCCGATGAGTCGGCCCAGCATACGCTGGAGGTGTGCCCAGCTTGGGCGACGGAGCGCGAGGCGCTCCAAAGTGTTGTGGGGGCGGACCTGACGTTGCCGGCTGTGATCTCTGCCATGGCCGGTAGCGAAAGGTCTTGGGGTGCCGTCCTGTCCTTCTGCGAGGACGTGATGTCGCAGAAGGAGGCGGCGGAGAGAGAGAGGGAGGCGACTTCCGATCTCGCCCTCCGCCGCAGAAGGACCGGGCGCCGGAGAGCGGCACACGATCGCCGCCTCCCCCCCTAGCACAGCCAGAGGGCGGTCGACTTGGGGAAGTCGGCCGTCCACTAATCTGGCCCGAGTAGGCGCGCGCGGAGTCGTCCGGGCGCCACTCGAGGAGGCCGTCAGGGGTACAACATCTTAGCCCCTGACACCGGGACGGGCCTTGACAGGCACTCGCCGCTGGGGTTTACAGAAGAATCTGGATGCCTGTGACCCCAGCCGTGGCGACAGAGTGGCCTCTCGTGTGGTTTTTAGTGGGTAGGCTGCCGTGCGTTTACCATCTTTGCGCGGCAGGAGCCCCACATAACCCGTCTCGCTTCCCCAGGCGAGCGGGTACCCGTAACAGGGTTTTCCACACGTAAAAAAAAAAAAAAAAAAAAAAAAAAAAAAAAAAAAAAAAAAAAAAAAGGTTAGGTTAGGTTAGGTTAGGTTAGGTTAGGTTAGGTTAGGTTAGGTTAGGTTAGGTTAGGTTAGGTTAGGTTAGGTTAGGTTCCCGGGGGAGTTGCTGGACTCCTACCGGGCGCGTCCCCAGGTGGCGGATAGGGGAACGCCACTCGCTCTTCGTGAGTGGGTGGTACCGGAGCAATCCGGCGCGGACCAAAACCAGTAGGCATGGGCGTGCCTTTAGGGGTTTGTTAACCCCACGGCCTAAGGGAGCACACCCTGACAGAAAAGCGCGGAGGGGGGGCGAGTCCGGCGGGTGCTTAACTGCGCAGCCGGACTAGCACTCATGTGCACCGCCCCCGAATCTCGTAATCCCGGACCCGGTGTCGTTGATCACGTCTAGCGGCCGGGAACTGGGACCGAGAGCCTTGGCTTAATCGCCCGGGCTGCGAGGAAGAAAACCTCTATAAAAAATCACCCCGAATCCCAAGCGGCGTAGCAGCGCGAGGGGATGCATGGCTGATGGGCGGTTCAGTCGCTACTGCTTCCCCCGCTAGAGTACCGGCCGACACTCTAGCGGGTTACGTTTAGGCTTATCCGGGTGCAGGGGGCACCGCTCGGATGGACCTTTTATTTCCCCCATACTCGTGGGAACAGTATGGACAATAATAATAAAAAACCCCAAAATGACGATGTGCCTGCGACGGGCGGGGGAAATGTGCCAGCGACTGGCGGTGTTGATGTTGGGCCCGAGATGGGCGGAGAAGACGTGGTGCCCGCGATGGGCGGAGTAGTTGCGGGGCCCGCGAAGGGCGGAGTGATAGAGAGGCCTGCGACGGGCGGAGTAGGACGTAGGCCAGCGAAGGGCGTAGGAGGCGTGCCTACGAAAGGTGCTGCAGCGGGAGGTTGCCGGAGCCAGTCCGGGTCCCCGGATGACGAAAAGGGGCCCAAGGCTAAACCAGCAGCCAATCGCGGGAGAGGTCGGCCTCCCACAACAGGCCAGTATGTGGGACTGGCGGAAGCCCAACGAGCCCTAAATGAGGCAAGGAGGGAGGAGCTCAGGCTCAAAGCGCAGAAGGAGGTAGCGGATATGGCGTCGGCTCTTAAAACCAGAGCTCAGAGAGCCAGCCCACGCCTATCAGGTGGGTCCAAAACTGGAGAGGTTGAGGAGGCGGACTCGGTAACGGTGCTTCAGGGGAAGGTTAAAAGCAGCCTGGAGGTCATCGAAAAGGTCGCCACAAAATCCGGCAACTTAAAGGGTACCTTTACTAAGGCCCTTAAAGATGCGGCGAGTATAATCGCCGTGGCCGTGGACAAATTGGCACGGCGTACAGCGACTGAAGAGTCAGCACAGCTCCGGGAGGATAATATCAAGCTGCAGAAGGAGGTGGCTGAGCTCAGAAAAGAGGTGGCAGCGATGAGGTCGGAGCTGGATCGAGCTCAAACAATGCCAACACCGCAATCGCCTCCCGTGAATGTGGCGACGAGTGCAGATGCGGCGGAGAGTAGGAAGGAGCTTACGCTCTTAAAGGAACAGCAGGAGAGGTCCTGTACTGTTATGCCACGGGTGGCTACCCCGACACCGGATCCGGTTCCACTGAATACGGAGGAATTGGTGCGCTCCATAACGGTGCAGGTGGGCACCATTATGAGTGCCCGTTTCGAGGCATTGGAAGCCAGGTTACTACCAGAGCAGCGAGCCCGACCGACGTTGGCCGCAGACACAAATCGTGCTAGTGAGTCGGAAGCCGTCGTTACCACCCTTATGGCTCCGGCCAATCCTGGCACAAAAGTGTACAAAAAGAAGAGAAGGAAAGCGTCCCCTAAAGCAGCGCAAGCAGCAGCTTCCATGGATGCGACACCACTTCCACCCACTCCTACCACTTCAGAAGGCTGGAATTTGGTGGTGAAACGGGGTGCAAAAAAGAAGGCAGTTGCCGCTCAGCAGTCTAAAAATACGAGAAAAGCATCGAGCAGGCCAAAGCCAACTAAACTGCGCCCGCCCCGCTCTGCTGCGGTTGTTATAAAGTTGCAGCCTGGGGCGATAGAAAGAAACGTTTCGTACGGAGAGGTATTTGCCCAGGTCAAGCATAGGCTGGATCTGAATGACCTGGGCATTAAAGACCTTAGGTATAAGGTTGCGGCGACAGGGGCCAGGATGCTGGAAATACCTGGCCCCAACAACGACAAAAAGGCCGATGCCCTAGCGCAACAGTTGGGTATCATCCTATCCGGTGAAGATGTGCGTATTTCCCGGCCGGTGAAGTGTGCTGAGCTTCGGATACTGGGCTTCGACGACTCAGTTACACCGGAAGACCTGGCTGAAGCCATCAGCAAGACTGGAGGATGCACCCAGGAGTCTGTAAGGGTCGGCGAAATACGTCGCAATAGGTTTGGCGTAGGGTCGGCCTGGGTGAAATGCCCTGTGCTGGCCGCCAAAAAGGTGGACAGCGGTAGAAAAATAAGGGTAGGGTTTGTGTCGGCGCAAGCAAGGTTACTGCAACCCCGACCCCAGCGTTGTTTCCGCTGCCACGAGCTAGGGCACGTGGCGGCGAAATGCACCGGCAGCAATGATCGCAGCAGCCAGTGTTACAGATGCGGGCAACCAGGCCACAAGCGTGGACAATGCTCGGCCACGCCACACTGCCCGGTCTGTGAGTCCGCTAAGAGGCCGGCCAACCACATAGTTGGAAGTGCAACTTGCACCCGGGCCCCGGCTCGTTGCCGTCCTGCGGCTAGAGAAGTCAAGCCGCCTACGGAGAGACTAAGAGCAAATAACAACAATGGCAATTAAAGTGATACAGTCGAACCTGAACCACTGTGCCAGGGCCCAGGATCTGTTTGTCCAAAGCCTGGTGCAGTGGTCCGTGCAGGTCGCCGTTGTTGCGGAGCCATATGCAGTTCCTCCGCGGGATACATGGGCAGGGGATAACGACGGACAGGTCGCCATCGTGACCCAGGTCGCCGCGGGCGCCCCACCTTTCACGCGTGTTGTGAAGGGTTCGGGATGCGTTGCGGCACTACTGGGTCGGATCGTCGTAGTTGGAGCGTATTTCTCCCCCAATAAAACTCTGGCGGAGTTTGAGGAGTTTTTGGACAGGCTGGGGGATTTAATTGCCAGGTTCCAGCCTGCGGAAGTCCTTCTCGCGGGGGACTTGAACGCAAAGTCCAACTTGTGGGGCTCGGCAGTGGAAGATGCGCGCGGGAGGGCCCTTGCGGAGTGGGTGGTTGCCACCAACTTGACTGTCCTTAACCGGGGAACGGCTTACACGTGCGTGCGACGGCTGGGCGGGTCCATCGTGGACGTAACGTTCGCAAGCCCGGCCTTAGCGCGCCGTGTCCAGGGCTGGCGAGTGTTGGAAGATGTGGAGACCCTCTCGGACCACTTATACATCCAGTTTGAGGTCTCCACTCATCCGGCGGTGCCGCCAGGCCTTAGGCGAACCTCGGAAGAGGACAGTCCGAGGTGGCAGTTAAAGCGCCTCGATGTGGAGGTGCTGAAGGAGGCCGTGTTAGTAGCCTCATGGCTGCCTCATAGCACTGGGCCGGTCGAGGACTCGGCGGAGAGGTTGACGGAGTTGGTGACGCGAGCTTGCGATAGGTCCATGCCCCGCTCAAGGCGCTGCTCATCTAGGCGCCAGGTGTACTGGTGGTCAGCGGCGATCGCGCAACTGCGCGAGGAGTGCGTGGCTGCCAGACGCCAGTACACCCGTTGTCGCAGGAGGCGTTTCAGGAGTCGCAATGCAGATGACCGAGAAAGGCACAGGGCTGAAGAAAATATGCTATACGACGTGTATTTAGCAGCAAAAACCAGCCTACAGATGGCAATCGCTGAGTCGCAGACCACGGCCAGAGAGCAGATGCTGGATGAGCTCAACCGCGATCCCTGGGGGACGCCCTATAGGATGGTGCGGAACAAGCTCCGTCCTGGGGCCCCCCCACTTACGCAGTCTCTCCAGCCCAGCATGGTCCGGGAAGTGGTTGCGACTCTGTTTCCTCACGGTGCGCAGGCAGAACACCAGCCGCCACCAATGGTCTCACGGGAAACAAGAGAGGAAGAAAGAGAAGTCCCGGAGGTCAATGAAGAGGAACTGGAAAGAGCTGTAGCTCGTCTCCGACAAAAGAGCGTGGCCCCCGGCCTCGATGGTATACCAGGGCGAGTGTGGGTGTTGGCCATGGAATCTTTGGAGCTGCGAGTTCGAGGACTATTTACTGCCTGTCTGGCTCAAGCCATAATTCCACAGCGGTGGAAGACAGGCAGACTAGTCCTCCTCAAAAAGGAGGGGCGGCCCGCGGAATCTCCGTCCGCGTACCGTCCCATCGTCCTCCTGGATGAAGTGGCCAAGCTCTTTGAGCGGGTAGTGGCCGGGCGCTTACTGGCGCACCTAGAACAGGTGGGACCCAACCTCTCCGACGTCCAGTTTGGCTTTCGCGGTGGCCGTTCCACCGTGGATGCCATTCTGCGCGTCCGGTCCCAGGCGCAGGAAGCAGTATCCCGGGGCGACGTTGTTATCGCGGTATCGCTGGACATTGCGAACGCGTTTAACACGTTGCCTTGGAGTTGCATAAGGGAGGCACTCCACTATCATGGGGTGCCGACCTACCTCCGTCGCGTCGTTGGGGCCTACCTGTCGGAGAGATGGGTGAAGTTCCCAGGGCAAGGTGGCTGGGAAAGCCGGGAGGTGATATGCGGGGTTCCACAGGGGTCGGTACTTGGACCACTCCTGTGGAACATCGGATATGACTGGGTGCTTCGGGGTGCCGGTCTCAGAGGAGTGGAGATGACGTGCTACGCCGATGACACGTTGGTCACAGCTCGTCATCGAACATACGACGAGGCAGCCATACTGGCCAAAGCGGGTGTAGCCTTTGTTGTAGGTAGGATTCGGCGGCTAGGTCTTGAGGTTGCCCTCGGAAAATCGGAGGCAGTATGCTTCCATGGTCCTCGTAGGGCACCTCCGTCGGACGCGCACATCGTTGTGGGGGGAGTCCGCATCGGCATTAAGAGTACGATGAAATACCTGGGACTCGTGCTCGACAGCCGATGGACCTTCCGAGCCCACTTCGACGCCCTGGTGCCGCGACTATTGAAGGAGGCCGCAGCCTTAAGTAGACTCTTGCCAAACGTGGGTGGACCAAGTGCGGTAACAAGGCGGCTCTACACTGGCGTTGTTCGGTCGATGGCGATGTACGGTGCCCCAGTATGGGCGGATACCCTGTCTCGCGAGAACATCGCTCTGCTGCGGAGGGCGCAGAGAGTGATGGCGATAAGGGTCATCCGAGGGTACCGTACCATCTCCGGGGAGGTGGCATGTGTGCTGGCGGGAGTACTGCCGTGGGACCTGGATGCGCGTTCCTTGGCGTCGATATATCGTCGGCGTCGAGGCCTAGTGTCCGGGGACCCTAACACAGCGTCACGCATGATCGAAGAAGAAGAGAACGAGCAAGAGAACGAGCGGGAAGCCGCAGTAGAAGAGTGGCGGTCCAGGCTGGAGCACCCTTGCGCTGGCCGACGGACCATCGAGGCGGTTCGCCCCACTCTCGCGCAGTGGTTGGGCAGGCGGCATGGCGTCCTAACCTTCCGCGCCACGCAGATCCTCTCGGGGCATGGTTGCTTCGGGGGATATCTGTGTCGGGTCGCCGGGAGGGAGCCCTCTCCTCGCTGCCACCATTGCGACGACTGTCCCGATGAGTCGGCCCAGCATACGCTGGAGGTGTGCCCAGCTTGGGCGACGGAGCGCGAGGCGCTCCAAAGTGTCGTGGGGGCGGACCTGACGTTGCCGGCTGTGATCTCTGCCATGGCCGGTAGCGAAAGGTCCTGGGACGCCGTCCTGTCCTTCTGCGAGGAAGTGATGTCGCAGAAGGAGGCGGCGGAGAGAGAGAGGGAGGCGACTTCCGATCTCGCCCTCCGCCGCAGAAGGACCGGGCGCCGGAGAGCGGCACACGATCGCCGCCTCCCCCCCTAGCACAGCCAGAGGGCGGTCGACTTGGGGAAGTCGGCCGTCCACTAATCTGGCCCGAGTAGGCGCGCGCGGAGTCGTCCGGGCGCTACTCGAGGAGGCCGTCAGGGGTGTTCGAACACCTTAGCCCCTGACACCGGGACGGGCCTTGACAGGCACTCGCCGCTGGGGTTTACAGAAGAATCTGGATGCCTGTGACCCCAGCCGTGGCGACAGAGTGGCCTCTCGTGTGGTTTTTAGTGGGTAGGCTGCCGTGCGCTTACCATCTTTGCGCGGCAGGAGCCCCACATAACCCGTCTCGCTTCCCCAGGCGAGCGGGTACCCGTAACAGGGTTTTCCACACGTTAAAAAAAAAAAAAAAAAAAAAAAAAAAGGTTAGGTTAGGTTAGGTTAGGTTAGGTTAGGTTAGGTTAGGTTAGGTTAGGTTAGGTTAGGTTAGGTTAGGTTAGGTTAGGTTAGGTTAGGTTAGGTTAGGTTAGGTTAGGTTAGGTTAGGTTAGGTTAGGTTAGGTTAGGTTAGGTTAGGTTAGGTTAGGTTAGGTTAGGTTAGGTTAGGTTAGGTTAGGTTAGGTTAGGTTAGGTTAGGTTAGGTTAGGTTAGGTTAGGTTCCCGGGGGAGAGCTGACTCCTACCGGGCGCGTCCCCAGGTGGCGGATAGGGGAACGCCACCCGCCTTGGACACGGGCGGGTGGTACCGGAGAAATCCGGCGCGGACCAACAGCAGGGGCGTGCCTCTAACCGAGGTAGGTCCAACCACGGTTAGAGGCACGCTCAGGGAGGGGCCGCTCTCCGTTGAGGCTTCGGCTTCCGGAGTTGCGGCCACCGGGGTGGGGCCGCTTCGGCGGTCTCGCTTCCGGAGGGTGGGTACCGGTTGCGGGTCTGTGAAAACGGACTCGCAACTGGCAGAGGGGAAGGCCGCGGTGGGAGAGGAGTGCCGGTATTTCGGTGCGCCGTTCTCCCTGCCCCCCGCGGCCTTGACGGGGCTGCCACCGTCTTCGATGGCAGACGCGGTGGGGCTGCAGGGGAAGAGGAGTGTCGGTGTTACGTTGCCGCTCTCCCTGTCCTCTGCAGCCGTTGGAAGGGTGCCTACTTCGGTGGGCGGCGTGGTTTGGGTAAGGGTGCTGCTCCGGGTACTTCTCTGGTGTAGCAGAGTGGACTTGCGAGCAGACCCTTTGGTGAGGTGGTCGGCCTGATTCTTGGGCTGGCCTGCCCACTTCGGTGGGAGGTTTGGTGTCGCTCGCCGCTGCTTCGGCTGCGGCGTTGTGGCTGCCGGTGACGGGACTGCTTCGGCGGTCCCGCTACTGGATGGGGGGGGAATGCCGGCTGCGGGCCTGTGTTAATAGGCTCGCGGCCGGTAGAGGGGTGGGCCGCGGCAGGAGGGGAGTCGTGGTATTTGCCAGTCTCCTGCTTCCGCGGCCCAGACGGGGCCGTCACCGTTAGATGGCGGACGCGGTGGGGCTGCATGGGAGAGGGCCGGTGTTTCGGGCCCTGTCCACTGCAGCCGTTGTGGGGTTCCTACGGGGGCCCCACCTGATGGTGGCCTTCGGGCCTACCGCCGGGGCGTCGTAGTTGAATGCGCGAGCGATCCTGCGGCGCCCCATTATGGCGGCTGGGAGGGGATCGTTGGGGTTTAGTGGGTAGTACCGGCCCTTCTGGCTGGTGAGTCCCACACACCCACCTGGGGCATAGGTGGACGGTGCGTAAATGCATTCCCCAACGTTAAAAAAAAAAAAAAAAAAAAAAAAAAAAAAAAAAAAAAAAAAAAAAAAAAAAAAAAAAAAAAAAAAAAAAAAAAAAAAAAAAAAAAAAAAAAAAAAAAAAAAAAAAAAAAAAAAAAAAAAAAAAAAAGGTTAGGTTAGGTTAGGTTAGGTTAGGTTAGGTTAGGTTAGGTTAGGTTAGGTTAGGTTAGGTTCCCGGGGGAGAGCTGACTCCTACCGGGCGCGTCCCCAGGTGGCGGATAGGGGAACGCCACCCGCTTAGAGGGGCGGGTGGTACCGGAGAAATCCGGCGCGGACCAACAGCAGGGGCGTGCCTCTAACCGTGGTTCAGACCCCCACGGTTAGAGGCACGCTCAGGGAGGGGCCGCTCTCCGTTGAGGCTTCGGCTTCCGGAGTTGCGGCCACCGGGGTGGGGCCGCTTCGGCGGTCTCGCTTCCGGAGGGTGGGTGCCGGCTGCGGGACTGTGTTGGCAGGCTCGCAGCTGGCTGAGGGGGAAGACCACGGAGGGAGAGGAGTGCCGGTATTACGGTGCGCCGTTCTCCCTGCCCTCCGTGGCCTTGACGGGGCCGCCACCGTCTTCGATGGCGGACGCGGTGGGGCTGCAGGGGAAGAGGAGTGTCGGTGTTTCGTTGCCGCTCTCCCTGTCCTCTGCAGCCGAAGGGAGGAGGCCCGCTTCGGCGGGATGGTGGGGCTGCTCGTTTGGGCTTCGGCCTTGACGTTGCGGCCACCGGTGGTGGGATCGCTTCGGCGGTCTTACGATCGGGTGATGGGGACCGGTGGCGGGACTGTTGTGGCAGGCTCGCAACCGGTTGAGGGGTAGGCCGCGGCGGGAGAGGAGTGTCGGTATTACGGTGCGCCGCTCTCCCTGCCCTCCGCGGCCTTGACGGGGGCCGCCAACGTTAGATGGCGGACGCGGTGGGGCTGCAGGGGAGAGGGTCGGTGTTTCGATGCCGTTTTCCCTGTCCTCTGCAGCCGTTTGAAGGTGGCCTGCTTCGGTGGGCGGTGTGGTTGGGTGAGGGGGTTGCTCCGGGCACTTCTCTGCTGTAGCAGAGTGGGCTTGTGAGCAGCCGCCCCACCCTTTGGAGAGGTGGTCAGCCCGGATCTCGGGTGGACCTGCCCACTTCGGTGGGAGGAGTGGGGCCGCGCGTCGTGGCTTCGGCTGTCGGCGCGTGGCCGCCGGTGGCGGGACCGCTTCGGTGGTCCCGTGATCGGATGGGGGGGAACCGGAGGCGAGGCTGTGTTAATAGCCTCGCAACCGGTAGAGGGGTGGACCGCGGCAGGAGGGGAGTCGTGGTATTTGCCAGTCTCCTGCTTCCGCGGCCCAGACGGGGTCGCCACCGTTTGATGGCGGCGCGGTGGGGCTGCAGGGGAGAGGGCCGTTGTTTCGGGCCCTGACTTCTGCAGCCGCGTGGGGTTCCTACGGGGGCCCCACTGGATGGTGGCCTTCGGGCCTACCGCCGGGGCGTCGTAGTGGAATGCGCAAGCGATCCTGCGGCGTCCCATTATGGCGGAGGGGTGGGGATCGTTGGGGTTTAGTGGGTAGTACCGGCTCTTCTAGCTGGTGAGTCCCACACACCCACCTGGGGTTATAGGTGGACGGTGCGTAAATGCATTCCCCAACGTTAAAAAAAAAAAAAAAAAAAAAAAAAAAAAAAAAGGTTAGGTTAGGTTAGGTTCACCAACTTGACTGTCCTTAACCGGGGAACGTCCAACACGTGCGTGCGACGGCAGGGCGGGTCCATCGTGGACGTAACGTTCGCGAGCCCGGCCTTAGCGCGCCGTGTCCAGGGCTGGCGAGTGCTGGAAGATGTGGAGACTCTCTCGGACCACTTATACATCCAGTTTGAGGTCTCTACTTATCCGGCGGTGCCGCCAGGCCTTAGGCGAACCTCGGAAGAGGACAGTCCGAGGTGGCAGTTAAAGCGCCTCGATGTGGAAGTGCTGAAGGAGGCCGTGTTAGTAGCCTCATGGCTGCCCCATAGCACTGAGGCTGTCGAGGATTTGGCGGAGAGATTAACGGAGCTGGTGACGCGAGCTTGCGATAGGTCCATGCCCCGCTCAAGGCGCTGCTCATCTAGGCGCCAGGTGTACTGGTGGTCAGCGGCGATCGCGCAACTGCGCGAGGAGTGCGTGGCCGCCAGACGTCAGTACACCCGTTGTCGTAGGAGGCGTTTCAGGAGTCGCAATGAAGATGACCGAGAAAGGCATAGGGCTGAGGAAAATATGCTATACGACGCGTATATAGCAACAAAAACCAGCCTACAGATGGCAATCGCTGAGTCGCAGACCACGGCCAGAGAGCAGATGCTGGATGAGCTCAACCGCGATCCCTGGGGGACGCCCTACAGGATGGTGCGGAACAAGCTCCGTCCTTGGGTCCCCCCACTTACGCAGTCTCTCCAGCCCAGCGTAGTCCGGGAAGTGGTCGCGACTCTGTTTCCTCACGGTGCGCAGGCAGAACATCAGCCGCCACCAATGGCCTCACGAGAAACGAGAGAGGAAGACACAGAAGTCCCGGAAGTCGACGAAGAGGAGCTTGCTAGAGCGGTAGCTCGTCTCCGGAAAAAGACTGTGGCCCCGGGCCTTGACGGTATACCAGGGCGAGTGTGGGTGCTGGCCATGGAGTCTTTGGAGCTGCGAGTTAGAGGACTATTTACTGCCTGTCTGGCTCAAGCCATAATTCCACAGCGGTGGAAGACAGGCAGACTAGTCCTCCTTAAAAAGGAGGGGCGGCCCGCGGAATCTCCGTCCGCGTATCGTCCCATCGTTCTCCTAGACGAAGTGGCCAAGCTCTTTGAGCGCGTAGTGGCCGGGCGCTTGGTGGCGCACCTAGAGCAGGCGGGACCCAACCTCTCCGACGTCCAGTTTGGCTTTCGCGGTGGCCGTTCCACCGTGGATGCCATTCTGCGCGTCCGGTCCCAGGCGCAGGAAGCAGTCTCCCTGGGCGACGTTGTTATCGCGGTTTCGCTAGACATTGCGAACGCATTTAACACGTTGCCTTGGAGCTGCATAAGGGAGGCACTCCGCTATCATGGGGTGCCGACCTATCTCCGTCGCGTCGTCGGGGCCTACCTGTCGGAGAGGTGGGTGAAGTTCCCAGGGCAAGGTGGCTGGGAAAGCCGGGAGGTGGTATGCGGTGTTCCACAGGGGTCGGTACTCGGACCTCTCTTGTGGAACATCGGATATGACTGGGTGCTTCGGGGTACCGGTCTCAGAGGAGTGGAGATGACGTGCTACGCCGATGACACGTTGGTCACAGCTCGGCAGCGAACATATCACGAGGCAGCCATACTGGCCACAGCGGGAGTAGCGTTCGTCGTTAGTAGGATCCGGCGATTAGGTCTTGAGGTTGCCCTCGGAAAATCGGAGGCAATATGCTTCCACGGTCCTCGTAGGGCGCCTCCGCAGGACGCGCACATCGTGGTGGGGGGAGTCCGCATCGGCGTGAAGAGCACGATGAAATACCTGGGACTCGTGCTCGACAGCCGATGGACCTTCCGAGCCCACTTCGACGCCCTGGTGCCGCGACTGTTGAAGGAGGCGGCGGCGTTGAGCAGGCTACTGCCAAACGTGGGTGGGCCGAGTGCCGTAACAAGGAAGCTCTATACGGGTGTTGTTCGGTCGATGGCGATGTACGGTGCCCCAGTGTGGTCGGATGCCCTGTCTCGCGAAAACATCGCTCTGCTGCGGAGGGCGCAGAGAGTGATGGCGATAAGGGTCATCCGAGGGTACCGTACCATCTCGGGGGAGGTGGCATGTGTCTTAGCGGGAGTATTGCCATGGGACCTGGATGCGCGTTCCTTGGCGTCGATTTATCGTCGGCGTCGAGGCCTAGTGTCCAGGGATCCGAACGCAGCGCCACGTACGATCGAAGAAGAAGAAGAGCGGGTAGCCGCAGTCGAAGAGTGGCGGTCCAGGCTGGAGCACCCTTGCGCTGGCCGACGGACCATCGAGGCGGTTCGCCCCACTCTCGCGCAGTGGTTGGGCAGGCGACATGGCGTCCTAACCTTCCGCGCCACGCAGATTCTCTCGGGGCATGGTTGCTTTGGGGGATATCTGTGTCGGGTCGCCGGGAGGGAGCCCTCTCCTCGCTGCCACCATTGCGACGACTGTCCCGATGAGTCGGCCCAGCATACGCTGGAGGTGTGCCCAGCTTGGGCGACGGAGCGCGAGGCGCTACAGAGTGTCGTGGGGGCGGACCTGACGCTGCTGGCCGTGATCTCTGCCATGGCTGGCAGCGAAAGGTCTTGGGGTGCCGTCCTGTCCTTCTGCGAGGATGTGATGTCGCAGAAGGAGGCGGCGGAGAGAGAGAGGGAGGCGACTTCCGATCTCGCACTCCGCCGCAGAAGGACAGGGCGCCGGAGAGCGGCACACGATCGCCGCCTCCCCCCCTAGCACAGCCAGAGGGCGGTCGACTTGGGGAAGTCGGCCGTCCACTAATCTGGCCCGAGTAGGCGCGCGCGGAGTCGTCCGGGCGCCACTCGAGGAGGCCGTCAGGGGTGTTCGAACACCTTAGCCCCTGACACCGGGACGGGCCTTGACAGGCACTCGCCGCTGGGGTTTACAGAAGAATCTGGATGCCTGTGACCCCAGCCTTATGGCGACAGAGTGGCCTTTCGTGTGGTTTTTAGTGGGTAGGCTGCCGTGCGTTTACCATCTTTGCGCGGCAGGAGCCCCACATAACCCGACTCGCTTCCCCAGGCGGGCGGGTACCCGTAACAGGGTTTTCCACACGTTAAAAAAAAAAAAAAAAAAAAAAAAAAAAAAAAAAAAAAAAAAAAAAAAAAAAAAAAAAAAAAGGTTAGGTTAGGTTGGGAGGGGGGGCGAGTCCGGCGGGTGCTTAACTGCGCAGCCGGATCAGCACTCATGTGCACCGCCCCCGAATCTCGTAATCCCGGACCCGGTGTCGTTGATCACGTCTAGCGGCCGGGAACTGGGACCGAGAGCCTTGGCTTAACCGCCCGGGCTGCGAGGAAGAAAACCTCTATAAAAAATCACCCCGAATCCCAAGCGGCGTAGCAGCGCGAGGGGATGCATGGCTGATGGGTAGTTCAGTCGCTACTGCTTCCCCCGCTAGAGTACCGGCCGACACTCTAGCGGGTTACGTTTAGGCTTATCCGGGTGCAGGGGGCACCGCTCGGATGGACCTCTTATTTCCCCCATACTCGTGGGATTAGTTATGAAGAATCTTTTAAAAACCAAAACCCAAGACGATGTGCCCGTGATGGGCGGCGAAGACGTTGGGCCTGCGACGGGCGGAGATGATGTTGTGCCAGCGACTGGCGGTGCTGGCGTTCGGCCTGAGACGGGCGGTGTGTCGCGTGTTGCGACTGGTAAAGGAGTACCAGAGGTGGTTGCGGCAAGACAGCCGCAAGTCGTGCTGACCCGGGTTAATCTTGGGGAAAGTGCGACTTCGAGGAGGAATTCGCTGTCCTCGGGTGGACGATTCTGGGCGTCCGGGAGGGAGTCGGACGGGGATAGTTTTATCTCTATGGGATCGACGGAGAGCTTGGGGAGATCCCAATATAAAAAGGATGTCCGAAAAAGGACTAGAGAGAGTCGGGGCAGCAAGACTAGTTCGTCGGAAGATGAACAGAAGCCTAAAGTCAAAGTTGTAGCCAGCCGAGGTAGAGGCCGTCCAGCCACGACGGGAGAGTATGTGGGGCTGGCAGAGGCGAAAGCCGCGCTGAACAAGGCAAAGCAGGAGGAGCTCCGACTACGGGCAGAGGAGGAGGTGGCCGGGATGGCATTAGCGGTGCAGACCCGGGCCAGTTCGTGCCTGTCAGTGGATTCACTGGCCTTAGAGGGGAATGAGGCAGAAGTGATCCTAGCCTATGACCTCCAGAGAAAGGTGGCTGATAATCTTGGCATAATTGAGCGGGTGGCCAAGAAGTCGGGCAATCTCAAAGGGACTTTTACGAAGGCCCTCAAGGAGGCGGCCTGCTCTATTGCATCGGCAGTGGACGTGTTAGTCACACGAACGGCCTCAGAAGAAGCGGCACAGTTGCGAGCGAGTAACGCACGCCTGCAATCGGAGCTGCTAGAGCTGAAGAGAGAGTTTGCGGCATTGAGAGCGCAAATGGAGTCCTCTCGGGCTGACCTGCGTCCTACACCATCTGAGGCGCAGGTCCCGGCAAATCCTCCGCCACAACATCCGGCGGGCATGGACGAATTTGCCCGGACGATCATGGTCCAGGTGGGGACCATGATCAATGCCCGTTTCGAGGCTCTAGAGGATCGCCTCCTGCCTGAGCGGCGCATTCGCCCCGCACTAGCGGTGGATAAGGCGCAGAAGAAGACGGTTACAAAATCTGCGGAGACAGTGGCCCCGGTAACAACCCTGGTGGCCCCGGCGAATCCTGCCCCACTCGCAAAAAAGGGGAAGAAGAAGGTGGTGAAAAAGTCACAACAACAGCCGGCTGCGCCAACTCCAGTGGCGGAAGTTGCGCAAGCAACATCGGCTCCTTCCACTGCTGACGCGTGGAACGTGGTAGTAAGACGGGGGGCCAAAAAGAAGACGGCTACCAAAGAGCAGCCGAAAAAATCGGACGTGCCGCTCAAAAAGCGTAAGGTTGCAAATCTCCGGCCTCCTCGCTCAGCAGCGGTAGTTATTAAGCTCCAGCCTTCAGCTGTCGAGCGAAATATGACATACAAAGAGGTTTTCGCCCAGGTTAAGACGAAGGTGGACCTGTCCGACCTGGGCATCAAAGATGTCCGCTTTAAGGTGGCCTCGACGGGAGCACGAATGCTCGAAATACCGGGGGCGAACAGCGGCGAAAAGGCGGATGTTCTGGCGCAAGCGCTGAAGGGGGTCTTGGGCGGAGAGGACGTGAAGATCTCCAGGCCCACAAAGTGTGCAGAGCTCCGGGTCACCGGGCTAGATGACTCGGTCACCCCGGAAGAACTGGCTGAGGCAATCAGCCGGGCAGGTGGCTGCAATACGGACCTGATTAAATCGGGAGAAATTCGCAGAAATAGATTTGGCTTGGGGTCAGCGTGGGTAAGATGCCCGATCGTCGCGGCCAAAAAGGTAGTCGACTGCGGTCGTCTTCTCGTGGGGCTGGTGTCTGCGCAGGTTAAACTGCTGCAGGCCCGACCGCGACTGTGCTTCCGCTGTCAAGAAGAGGGCCACGTTGCGGCGCGGTGCACGGGGGCTATAGACCGCAGTAGCCTGTGTTACAGGTGCGGACAGACTGGCCACCTACGCAGCAACTGCACATCTGCACCTCACTGTGTAGTCTGCGAAACGGCGAAGAGGCCAGCGGACCACACAGTGGGAAGTGCTGCCTGCACTAGATCGCAGAAGCGGAGGACGAAAGAGAAGAGAGTGACACCTGGGCCATCGGTCCGAGGAAAGCCAGTCCGAAATGAGAACGAGGTGGTTAAGGCCATGGAAACGTAATAATGGCCTTAAAAGTTTTGCAGGTGAATTTGAACCACTGTGCCAGAGCCCAGGACCTGTTTGTCCAAAGCCTGGTGCAGTGGTCGGTGCAAGTGGCGGTGGCGGCGGAGCCGTATTCGGTCCCCCCGCGTGACAATTGGGTAGGCGACAACGACGGGCTGGTGGCCATCGTTTCCCAGGTCGCCGCGGGCTCCCCCCCCTTTACGCGTATCGTAAAGGGCTCGGGATGCGTCGCGGCACTGCTGGGTGACATGGTGGTCGTGGGGGTTTATTTCTCCCCTAACCGACCCGTCGTGGAGTTCGAGGAGTTCTTGGACGAGATGGCGGAACTCTCTCGGGCCTTCCAGGCCCGGAACGTCATCATCGCGGGGGACCTAAATGCGAAATCGAGCTTGTGGGGCTCGCCGGCAACGGATGCGCGGGGTCGATTGCTGGAGGAATGGGTAGTGGCTACCAATTTGACTGTCCTCAACCGGGGGACGGCCAACACGTGCGTGCGACGGCAGGGCGGGTCCATCGTGGACGTCACGTTTGCGAGCCCGGCCTTAGCGCGCCGTGTCCAGGGCTGGCGAGTGCTGGAAGATGTGGAGACTCTCTCGGACCACCTTTACATCCATTTCGAGATCTCCACACACCCAGCGGTGCCGCCAGGCCCAAGCCGAACTTTGGGAGAGGACGGCCCGCGGTGGCAACTAAAGCGCCTTGATGCAGAGCTGCTGAAAGAGGCCGTAATAGTGGCTTCATGGCTGCCCCAGAATAGCGGGACTGTTGCAGACTCTGCCGAAGAGTTGAGAGAGGCGATGACGCGAGCGTGCGATTTGTCCATGCCCCGCTCGAGGCGCTGCCCCACTAGGCGCCAGGTTTATTGGTGGTCGGCGGTGATTGCGCAGTTGCGCGAAGAGTGCGTGGCCGCCAGACGCCAATACACGCGCTGTCGGAGGCGACGCTTCAGAAGTAGGAACGAGGCCGATAGGGAAAGTCATCGCGCTGAGGAGGACAGGCTGTACTCTTTGTATACCGCAAAGAAGACCAGTCTACAGGTGGCAATTGCCGAGTCGCAGACCACAGCCAGGGAGCAAATGCTGGAGGAGCTTAACCGCGATCCCTGGGGGACGCCCTATAGGATGGTGCGAAATAAGCTCCGTCCTTGGGCCCCCCCACTTACGCAGTCTCTCCAGCCTAGCGTAGTCCAGGAAGTGGTCGCGGCTCTATTCCCACACGGCGCACAGGCAGATCACCAGCCGCCACCTATGTCCTCACCGTCAGACAGGGAAGACGGCGACGAGGTGCCAGAGGTGGATGAGGAGGAGTTGTCTAGGGCAGTTGGCCGTCTTCGTGCGAAGAATGTTGCCCCCGGCCCCGATGGTATTCCGGGGCGTGTATGGGTGTTGGCCATGGAGTCTTTGGAGATGCGAGTTCGAGGACTATTTACTGCCTGTCTGGCTCAAGCCATAATTCCACAGCGGTGGAAGACAGGCAGACTAGTCCTCCTCAAAAAGGAGGGGCGGCCCGCGGATTCCCCATCCGCGTATCGTCCCATCGTCCTCCTGGACGAAGTGGCCAAACTCTTCGAGCGCATCGTGGCAGGGCGCTTGGTTGCGCACTTGGAGCAGGTTGGACCCGACCTCTCCGACGTCCAGTTTGGCTTTCGCGGTGGCCGTTCCACTGTGGATGCTATTCTGCGCGTCCGGTCCCAGGCGCAGGAAGCAGTCTCCCGGGGCGACGTTGTGATCGCGGTATCGCTCGATATCGCAAACGCGTTCAACACGTTGCCTTGGAGCTGCATAAGGGAGGCACTCCGCTATCATGGAGTGCCGACCTACCTCCGTCGCGTCGTAGGGGCCTACCTGTCGGAGAGGTGGGTGACGTTCCCAGGACAGGGAAGACGGGAAAGTCGGGAGGTGGTGTGCGGTGTTCCGCAGGGGTCGGTACTTGGGCCACTCCTGTGGAACATCGGATACGACTGGGCTCTGAGAGGTGCCGGTCTGCGAGGTGTGAAAGTCACCTGTTACGCGGACGACACACTGGTGACGGCGGGACAGTCGACGTACAGGGAGGCGGCGATCCTAGCGACAGCGGGGGTGGCACATGTCGTGGGAAGGATTCGGCGACTGGGTCTAGAGGTGGCTCTCGAAAAGTCGGAGGCTGTGTGCTTCCACGGTCCGCGAAAGGCGCCACCATCGGATGCGCACATCGTCGTGGGGGGGGTCCGCATCGGCGTGAAGAGCACGATGAAGTACCTCGGACTCGTGCTCGACAGCCGGTGGGACTTCCGGGCGCACTTCAGTGCTTTGGTGCCGCGATTGTTGAAGGAGGCGGCAGCACTGTGCAGGCTTCTGCCTAACGTAGGTGGACCGAGCTGTGTGACAAGGCGGCTCTACACAGGTGTCGTGAGGTCGATGGCGATGTACGGTGCCCCAGTATGGGCGGATGGCCTGGCTCGCGAGAACATCGCTCTGCTGCGGAGGGCGCAGAGAGTGATGGCGATAAGGGTCATCCGAGGGTACCGTACCATCTCCGGAGAGGTGGCGTGCGTGCTGGCCGGTGTCATGCCTTGGGACCTGGATGCGCTTTCCTTGGCGTCGATCTTTTGTCGGCGTCGAGGCCTAGCGTCCAGGGATCCCAGCTCAGCACCACGCGGGATCGAGCAGGAGGAAGAGCGGGTTGCCGCGTTGGAAGAGTGGGGGTCCAGGCTGGAGCGCCCTTGCGCTGGCCGACGGACCATCGAGGCAGTTCGCCCCATTCTCGCGCAGTGGTTGGGCAGGCGTTATGGCGTCCTAACCTTCCGCACCACGCAGATCCTCACGGGGCACGGGTGCTTCGGGGGATATCTGTGTCGGGTCGCCGGGAGGGAGCCCACTCCTCGCTGCCACCACTGCGACGACTGTCCCGATGAGTCGGCCCAGCATACGCTGGAGGTGTGCCCAGCTTGGGCGACGGAGCGCGAGGCGCTCCGAAGTGTTGTGGGGGCGGACCTGACGTTGCCGGCTGTGATCTCTGCCATGGCCGGTAGCGAAAGGTCCTGGGACGCCGTCCTGTCCTTCTGCGAGGACGTGATGTCGCAGAAGGAGGCGGCGGAGAGAGAGAGGGAGGCGACTTCCGATCTCGCACTCCGCCGCAGAAGGACCGGGCGCCGGAGAGCGGCCCACGACCGCCGCCTCCCCCCCTAGCACGAGCCAGAGGGCGGTCGACTTGGGGAAGTCGGCCGTCCATTAATCTGGCCCGAGTCGGCGCGCGCGGAGGCGTCCGCGCGCCACTCGAGGAGGCCGTCAGGGGTGGTCTTCCACCTTAGCCCCTGACACCGGGACGTGCCTCAACAGGCACTCGCCGCTGGGGTTTACAGAGGAATTCGGATACCTGTGACCCCAGCCTTATGGCGACAGAGTGGCCTTTCGTGTGGTTTTTAGTGGGTAGGCTGCCGTGCATTTACCATCTTTGCGCGGTAGGAGCCCCACATAACCCGTCTCGCTTCCCCAGGCGAGCGGGTACCCGTAACAGGGTTTTTCCACACGTTAAAAAAAAAAAAAAAAAAAAAAAAAAGGTTAGGTTAGGTTAGGTTAGGTTAGGTTAGGTTAGGTTAGGTTAGGTTAGGTTAGGTTAGGTTAGGTTAGGTTAGGTTAGGTTAGGTTAGGTTAGGTTAGGTTAGGTTAGGTTAGGTTAGGTTAGGTTAGGTTAGGTTAGGTTAGGTTAGGTTAGGTTAGGTTAGGTTAGGTTAGGTTAGGTTAGGTTAGGTTAGGTTAGGTTAGGTTAGGTTAGGTTAGGTTAGGTTAGGTTAGGTTAGGTTAGGTTAGGTTAGGTTAGGTTAGGTTAGGTTAGGTTAGGTTAGGTTAGGTTAGGTTAGGTTAGGTTAGGTTAGGTTAGGTTAGGTTTTTTTTTTTTTTTTTGAAATGAGTATAGGCATTTAAGCCAATAGAAGTAGCGCTACTGGTATACGCTTTCTTCTATTGTCTTTGGTGATTACGTAGTTTATTTAATTAGTTAATGGTCTTAGCGTATGGTCACGAGTCTTATTTATTAAAGAATTAGTTATTTTCTTAGAAGATAATGATGGTGTTATTTACATAAGGAGTAGGATTTATACAAAATGAATGATAGAGTATTAGTTTAACAAGATTATAATACAGTTATATACAATTAAGAGAATTAGGAAGTAACTTAGAGACTAATAGGATTTTTTTTTTTTTTTTTTTTTTTTTTTTTTTTTTTTTTTTTTTTTTTTTTCCTTTTGAGTAGTAATTGAATTATCATACAATGTTGGTATATACAATGAAGTGACTTAGAAGTAAATTAGTGGCTAATAGGAGACTTAATAGTACAGATTAAAGAATACAATGTTGTTATATACAATGAAGTGACTTAAAGTAAATTAGTGGCTAATAGGAGAACTTAATGGTATATTTTTTTTTTTTTTTTTTTTTTTTTTTTTTTTTTTTTTTTTTTTTTTTTTTTTTTTTTTTTTTTTTCCCTTTTGAGTAGTAATTGAATTATCATACAATGTTGGTATATACAATGAAGTGACTTAGAAGTAAATTAGTGGCTAATAGGAGACTTAATAGTACAGATTAAAGAATACAATGTTGTTATATACAATGAAGTGACTTAAAGTAAATTAGTGGCTAATAGGAGAACTTAATGGTATTTTTATATATATATATATATTTTTTTTTTTTTTTTTTTTTTTTTTTTTTTTTTTTTTTTTTTTTTTTTTTTTTTTGTATATTAGTAGTTAAACATTTAGACTAGACTTAGATTAGACTTAATACTACATGTGATAATTTACAAATAATTAGGCCATATCAGCGCGTGTGTTAGTGAGGGTGTGGGTGGCTGCTGCTGGTTGTGATTCATTAAATTTTTTCAGTCGTTCGATGATGTTAGTGATGTGATTGATGAATGCCCTAAGAATGTGAGGTTTATCAATGATTTTGGTCAGTATAAGTGGGTCGTTGGGGGTGATGAGCTCATTGTCACAAGTAATATAGAAGTCGAGTCTGGTGCGCGAGAATCGCACGCATTGATGTATGAGGTGGTCGAAAGTCTGTGGGTCGGTGCCGTTGCACGGGCAGGTGTTATTATCTGTGATGTGGAAGCGGTGAAGGTACATTTTATGATAAGCATGATTGGTGAGGAATTGGGTTATCGGGAAGGTGAGTCTGGTGGTGTTGATAAAATTGCATAGGTCGCGGTATGTGGGAAGGAGCGTCTTAGTGTGAAGGGAACCGGGGGAGTTTTCATAAAAGGACTGTGAGGAGATGGCCAATTGTTTGCGTTTCTCGTTTTTAATATAGGAGATGGGGGTGTGGTAAAATGCGGGTTGGGAGTGCATAGTGGCCGCGGCTTTGGCGGCGGAATCGGCCAAATCATTGCCGGGGATACCGACATGTGATCTGATCCAGGTGAATTTTATATGTATGTTCTTGGTTCTAGCGGTGTGGAGGGAGTGGAATATGTCGACGGCGAATTGATTATGGCTATAAGGGTTGAGGAGTTCTGTGAGTGCAGATTTACTATCGGAGAGGATATGGAAGGAATCGTGGGCAGGGTGGTTCTTTTTATTAATTAATTGTAAAATCCACTGACATGCTTTCAGTATTGCCAGCATTTCTGCCTGGAACACTGAGCATGTCGAGTGGAGTTTAAACTTTTTGACGGTACGATTGTCTAGTGGGTCAATGGCCACGAATGCAGCCCCTACAACATTGTCATGCTGGCTGCCATCAGTGAAGATGCGCCAGGAGTGGTGTGTGTCTAGGTCGTCAAATTCCTCTTTGCTGTTGACTTCATTAAAGGAGATGGGCAGACGGAGGGATGGGTGGAGTAGGGAAGACGGAAGGGCGGGTTTCTCAAGAGGGATGTCTGACGGAAGGAGGTCGGAGGAACCGCGCAGCTTAGCAATTTCAATATCGGCAATAGCTTTGATTTTATCAGGGAGGGGGGTGAGTTGTGCCAGGGATATGGAGGTGACTGTGCTGCATGTGCGGAAGCCATGAATGATCTTAATGGCGAAGAGGCGCTGTAGGGAGAGGAGTTTATTTGTGATATGTTTGTAGCGGAGAGCGCTGGACCAGACTCCAGCTGCGTATGTAATGATTGGAGTGATTACTTGCTCATATATGATGCGGATATTATCTGAATGAACACCCCAAGTGGGTCTTGTAAATAATAATAGCTTATGGTATAGTTTTTTAGATTTTTCTATTATCTGTATGACGTGACTAGTGAATTTAAGTTTTCTATCAATTACAATTCCCAAATATTTAATTTCATTGCTAAAAGACAGTCTGGAGTGGTCCATGTATATATTAATTTGTGTAGCTTTATTGGTGAAGCCGATAATTTTGGTCTTATCAGGCCCGAAGAGCAGTTTAACACTGCTGCCCCAGGCACTGATTTGAGTCAAGGCAGTGTTTGTGTTATTTTGGAGAGTGGATAAGGAGGGAGAGTGCAGGATGAGGAGGACGTCGTCGGCATAAGCTTGAATATGGCAATTAGGGGGAAGGGGAAGATCCAGAAGCTCGTCCAAAATGAGGTTCCACATCGTTGGACCGCAAACAGAGCCCTGTATACATCCCCGGGACATGGATCTGGTGAGTTTGCAATCTGATAAGTTTAGTTCAACAGCTCTGTCGGTAAAATAACTTTGGAGGATCAGGTAAATATTTCTGGGACAACTATATGATCGGAGTCTGCTAAGGATGGCTGGCCACCAGGCGTTATCAAAGGCGGCCTTGATGTCCAGTGATAGGGCGATCACGTGCTCGCCTGCAGCTTTTTTAGATCTGACGAGGTCTAAGGCAGTAAAAATGGCGTGTGTGGTGGAAGTCTGTTGTTTGAAGCCGAACTGGCGAGAATTATGGAGATTGTGGGTATTGAGGTGGCAGTTGAGGCGATCTATAATCAGTCTCTCTAGCAATTTACCAAAAACGTTAATTAGGCCTATTGGTCGAAAGGAAGAAAGGAGGGAGTAATTGGTCTTACCAGGTTTGGGGATAATTTTAATGATAGCGAGTTTCCATGCGGTTGGGAAGTAGGATATTTCAAGGCATCTATTATAAAGTGCGGTGAGATAGTTAGGGAACTGGTTGGTAAAATGGAGGCAGATGTCGGCAGTGAGGTGGTCTATCCCGGGTGCTTTTTTGTGGTTCATTTGTTTGATGCCATTTATGATCTCTGTTGTGGTGAAGGGGGGTTCTGAGGGTGTGTTAATGGGTGTGGTGGTCAGGGTTCTAATGGAATGTTGAGAGGGAGTGGAGTCAGGGGTATCGGGAGGGAAGAAGTTTTCAATGAGGGCGTTAGCGGTCTCGAGGCTGTCTGTAGTGTGACTGCCGTCATTGAGGAGGAGGGTGGAGGGGGGGTGCGAGAGGGGTTTGGTTTGTATAATTCTGTTGGTGACAGACCACACATCTTCCTTATTCTGTCGGTTACAAAAATTTTTGAAATGTTCTGTGGCAGTAGTGCAGAAGGCGTCTGAATATTCGCGTCTGGCCTCGTTCCTTTCAGTGACAACGTCATCGAGGGGCAGACCGCGTCGTTTGTATCGTGTAAGTTTGTGGTGAGCTTTAAGTACCTTCTGTTTAAGTGACTGGAGTTGGTCGTTCCAAAAGGGTGGTTTTGTTTGTCTGCCGCGTGCACGGGGGAGTAAACGGTCACAGGCGAATTGGATGGCGGTAATGAGATCATTAATGATGATGTCGATTTGTTGTGGGTCGGCTTGATGAATGTAGTCAATGTTGGGGAGTTTGTCCCCGATAAGTTCAGTAAAGTCAGTGATTATTCCTTTCCAGTTAATATTAGCGGTGTTGTATTTAAATGTTGTTAGCTTTTTGTTTTTAGTGAATTCTGTATTGTGAAATGATAGGTGGAAGGTGATGGAGTTGTGGTCAGAGCTGGGGGTGATGTTAGGATCGACAGTCCAGTTTTTTATTTGAATGAAGGGTCGGCTGCTAGTAATAGTAAGGTCTATGATGGAGGAACGAGGTGTGCGGTGTGTGATGGTATTAAAAGTCGGTTCGTTTCCTGAGTTATGTATGGTCAAGTCGTTGATGGTGACGAATTCAACTATTTGGTTGCCTCTGCGGTTATCCGTATTGGAGCCCCACAGGCTGTGCCAACCGTTGAAGTCGCCACAGATGATGAAGTTAGAGTCAGGATGATGATGTATGAAAAGTTGTAATGATTCAAGAGTGTTGTAAGTGTCAATGCGAGGTTCTATATATACAGAAATGAAATAAATGCTACGATTGGAGTTACTGTCTTTAGTTTGAATTATACATAGGTTAGAGTTGGAGTATCTAGTCATGCCTAGTGTCGAAACTAGGTTTTTTCTGATGGCGATGGCAGCGTGGGTGGGGCGTCCGGTGGGAAATTGATATAGAGTGTAGTTTGTATTATCTAATTTCATGCGGTCTTGATTGCCGGAGTAAGGTTCAGTGATAAATGCAAAGTCTGGGTTTTGGTCATTAATGAATTTGGATAGTTCATGAAGTGCATTTCTGCTTCGTCCGAGATTGATTTGTATAGTGTTGTAATTATGAGATGATGATGG
The DNA here is from genome assembly GCA_905404265.1 of Fabriciana adippe. NCBI lineage: Eukaryota > Metazoa > Arthropoda > Insecta > Lepidoptera > Nymphalidae > Fabriciana > Fabriciana adippe. The sequence continues at coordinate 12,985,142 of FR990005.1, forward strand.
ATGTGTGTGAAGTCTGTTGTGTGTGTTATTTATTGGTTGTTTATGATCCATAATCAATCCTTAAACGAGTGCGATAGATCATTGATTGTTTTCTCGGACATGAGTCAGAAGTGGCGCTGTGGTCTAATTTATCACTGCCCCCGTTGCTCTTTTCAGCAAAAGTTTTGCAGTTGTGACATTTAACTTTAGAAGGGTCCTTCTTAACTGGACAGTCATTGTATTCATGCCCAGATTCTGAGCAATGGGAGCAGTGAGTATCACTGTTATTGCAATGTTTACGCGTGTGACCATACCTAAGACACTTAAAACACTGCAGTAGGGGAGTGAATTCTTCTATGTACAGACGTTGGTGATCGACATTTAGCCTTTCAGTTTTTAGAATAGTTTGACATAAATATGGTGCGGTAATGAAGACTGCGTTATACAGCTTCTCGTTCTTATTGGGGCGTTTAAATTTAAACTCTAAGTCGCAATTATCCTTAATGTTGTTTTTGATTGAGTCGTTTTGATTAATAATTGTAAGTTTGAGGTCTTCTGGTGACATGTCGGAATTCACTCCCCTAACAATGAACATGGGTTTTAACTTTCTGGAGACTTCTGCAGATATGTATTGGTTGGACTCACCTACTTTCTTCAGGGTAGTTTGCAGGTGTGTTTCGTTGTCAAATTCGACCCGGAGCTTGTTATTGGAGACAAAATGTACTCCGGCCGGAGCAAAGTTTGTGTCCTTGAAGGACACAGATGCCCTCCAAGAGGACAGCGTGTCCGCCGAGGAGGAGCCCTCCTTTTTAGAGGTGATGATGAGGGCCGGCCTGGTGACCGGTGGTGTTGTCTGTGGTGATGACTTTTGTTTCTTAGAGGCCGTGCTCGCAGCTTGTGCGTATGACAGGGTGCCCGGCCCCTGTTGCTGCTGGTTGGTGGTGGTGGCGGCGACGGTTTGCTTCCTAAAATCGGCCAGCTCCTGCCTGACGGCGGTGATTATATCACTCTTCAGGTCGGCTTGTTGAAGTTGAAGTGTCGGTTCAGGTCTGTGTTCGGCAGTTATTATTTTGGGACCTATTTCAGCAACCCTTATTATCTCTACGGCGGCGGCGGTGATCAGTTTTTTATTGGCTGCGGTGACGCTTTTGCCTTCACTTACTGCACCCACGATGCGTGTGGAAAGCTTCTTCAGAGCGTTAACGAAAGATTCAACATCGTTTATGTCGGAAACGGTGCAGGGGAGAGAGGGGTGAATGGGGGGGGGAGAAGCCCCTCCCTCACTATTATGAAGATCCATCATGTATTCGAGGTCAGCTCTTCCAGGAAAAAAGTTATTCCCCTGGAAGTGTGAAAATTTGGGAAAAAGAACTTTCTGATACTATGGTTGGATGGGTTGACCTTAAGATCGCTTCTGGCGACAGAACGAAAATCCACTCAGAATTCGCCTACGACGCACCGTTTCTGAGCTATGTGGTCGACAACGTTATTCGGTAATGGCGTCTTAGGGACTGTTTTAGTAAATATGGAATAATTTGGAAATTATTTGAGATGAATGCCTGAAAATCAGTGTCTCTGTACTTTGATAGACAGAGTACCTATTACGGGTGAAAAAAGAGGGGGTATAGAATTTAGTTAGCGAGCAGTGTAGCCGTGAAGAGAGGGGGGTGCGACAAATTTCTGCAAATGAGAGATTCCTTCCAATGTATGGGCCTGAGGATAGTGTGCGGCACCTCGTTGAATAGGGTGAAGGAAGGCGGTTTAGGTGCAATTAAAATAATTTTAAAAAGTGGAAATTTTTAGGGGGGGTGGGGGGGGGGGTGGGTTTTTATGCGAATGGGATAGAGGGATTAAATACAAAAGGACGACTGAAAACCTCTTTGGGTTTGGACAACTGGCTAGGAAGTTATAGAATTTATTAATTTTTCTGAAATTTAAGTTACGTAATTTGAATTAAAATTTTACTTTTTCCCTTTATGAATTGGATTGACAAAAAGTATATAATATGGATTGAGGTTGAAAATAAATGTATTTGGTGAAGGAAAATCTGGAGAAAATGTGAAAATGGTTGAGATATAACTATAAAACTGGTCGAAACGGATTTGCAAGTTTATCACGGAGTTAATTTTTATTCAATGTTTGGCGGAAAAATTCACTATAAATTGAGTTTTCACAATAAAATTTTAGTTCTTTCACTATTGTAAACTACACTAAATCTGCTGTCTATTTCACTAATAAAAACTGGGGGTCCTCGCTTTAGATTTTTATATAAAGTACTTACAATTTTGTCCTTATCACTGTAAAACTGAATTGCTATTGGTTTTCCAACACTTTTCGCGAAAATTGAAAATGTTTTTCCACTTTGTCTTTGTACTGGTGAAGGCGAATCCTTTAATGTATAACACTTGGGTATTACACTCGAGACCAGGAAACGAGCGAGAGTTCCGGTCACGTGATCACAACACTAAATGTTCCAAAAATGTCACTAATCTTAACTGTAAAAATCTGTAATTTTAGTATGTTGCGGAAGGCACTGTCTCTAATCTATTGGTAAAATAAAATTTGGGGGTCGTCGATCTTAATCTCGTGGCGCACGCACTTAAAGTTTAAAAATTTGCAATTTTACCCGTTTTTGCAGTGAAAACCGGGTGTAACGCACTGAGTCTATGTTTGATCACCACCAAAAGTACCTCACTGTATAGGGGATGTTGTTACGAATCCAACGGTATATCGCACAGTCACATAAGTTAATATTTAGGTCCTTTCCCGAATTTTTGAAGTTTTTCACTTGAAAATTTTAAAAAGTTTATGAGTCTTTATATGGAGAAAAACACTGTTTTAGCTGTGAAAATTCGAGTTTTCCATCTATCCGAATTTCAAAAACACCACCATAAAGCTTGCGCTAGCGCGCAACTTTAGGTGGTTTTTCCGCATTTTTATCACTTAAGGAGCCGAACTTAGGAATTTTTTGGTACGGAGCGACGCGGAAACGATGCGTACGCGGCGAGCTCACGCGCCAGACTGGTTAGGTTAGGTTAGGTTAGGTTAGGTTAGGTTAGGTTAGGTTAGGTTAGGTTAGGTTAGGTTAGGTTAGGTTAGGTTAGGTTAGGTTAGGTTAGGTTAGGTTAGGTTAGGTTAGGTTAGGTTAGGTTAGGTTAGGTTAGGTTAGGTTAGGTTAGGTTAGGTTAGGTTAGGTTAGGTTAGGTTAGGTTAGGTTGAGGTTCGATGCTCCATATGTGTAGACATTTTTTTTTTTTGGATCTGAAAATCGTGAAGCGTTTCACATTTTTGATCGGATACGAAGTTTTGGGATACAAAGTTTTGATGTTTCTCTTCGAGTGTTTTGGATTGATATTGATTGGCTTTGATTACCGGATACTGATTTTTGCTATACATGTTTGATTTTTGGCTTTGCTTACGGATTTTGATTTTTGCTTCTTGTTTGGGATTTTCGTTGTGAATCGTGTCTTGTTCTGATTTTTGTTGCGTGTCCTCGTGTTGCGAATGGGTCATGGCTGACTCGGACGCAGGCGCGGATACGGATGCATCAATCGGGCGCAAGAGGACCCGTGATGTGCCTCCGTTAGCAAGTTCTGGCTCGGAGACGGAGACTGAGCAGCGGGTGCTTGCGAAAAGTAGTAAGGCGCGTAGACTGAGGTCTGAGGGGACCAAGGGGGGCACGGGCTTGTCCCGCGCACGCGCAGGTTTGCGCGAGATGGAGGCTGAGGCCAGAGAGGAAGAGTTTGAGCGCGCACTCGCGGCTCGTGCGTTTCGCAAAGAAGCGCACAAGACTGTGTATGAGTTTGGCTCGGAGCACTCTGTCTCGGAGAGTCAGGGGGAGGAGTTCTCTGTAAAGGATGTGCAGGGACTGAGGAAAGATGCGAGGCGCTTTGTCGCTTCAATTGTGGAGGTGGCGCAGAAGTCCGGGAATGTGAAGGGGACTTTTATAAAAAAGTTGAAGGATGCGGCGGGCTCTCTGTCGGAGATAGTTGAGGCCCTTGCTGCTCGCTCTCTCACTGAAGAGTCGAAGAAGGTGGCGGCCGACAACCAGAGACTCCGCCGCGAGGTTGATAGTTTGAAGGCAGAGGTTAAGGCGCATCGTCGACAGTTTTCGGAGCTGAGGGCAAATGCTCCGGCCTCGTCCTTGCAGGGGGATACTCTGGAGGAGTTAAGGGCATCCCTTATCTCTTCGGTTGGGGCCCTGATTGATGCGAAGCTGGCAGGGATCGAGGAGCGATTGTTACCAGCTAGACCGATGCGACCACCTCTTGCGGCGGATAGGAACAGGGAGTTCGCTGTGTCTAGGGGGGAAATGTCGGGGTCGCGTCCGGTGCCTTCGTCAGCGCCGGAAGCGACAATAGCGTTGCACTCTCAACCTGCGCGTGGGAGTAAAACTAAGAAGAGGGTAGCGACTCCGGTGCGTCCTGCTGTTCCTGTGTCGGCACAATTGGCTCCCGCCCCTGCCCCTGCTCAGGCTCCACCTGCTGCAGTAGCCGGGCCAAGTAGTGTGACAGAGGCCGGTGAGACGGAAACGTGGGCCACGGTCACGCGCAAAGGGAAAGGGAAGGGGAAAAAGTCTTCCCCTGACGCCGCTAGTGCAGCTGCAAAGGCGCCGGCGCAGAAGGTGGCACAGGACCCGGCTAGGCCGAAAGACAGGCAAGCCCCGGTTAAGCCAAAAGTACCCGCTGCTCCGCGCGCTGCGGCGGTTATTATTACGTTATTGCCGGAGGCAGCTGCTAAAGGGGTGACCTATGCTCAAGTGCTGGAGAGGGCGCAACAGAACGTGGACCTACCCCAGCTGGGTATAACCGGGGGGTTGACGGTTCGACGAGCGGCTACGGGTGCCCGTCTTCTGGAGTTGCCGGCTTCGGTGGCCCCGGAGGTGGCGGAGAATCTGGCGAGCAAGCTCTGCCAGGTTCTGGACGGGGTTGCGAGGGTGGTGTGTCCCACAAGAATGGCGGATCTGCGGATTGTGGGACTCGACGACTCAGTCACCGCGGACAAGGTGGCTGCAGCAGTTGCACGCGCGGGCGGCTGCCCAATTGAGTCGGTGAAAGTTAGCCAGGTGCACCTTGGAAAAAGGGGGATGGGCACAGCTGTTGCGAAGTGCCCGATCGCAGCAGCTAAGCGGGTGGCCGACGCACGCCGACTATTGGTTGGGTGGTCGTCGGCCACGGTGGAGGTTCTAGCGCAGCGGCCCTTGCGCTGTTTCAAGTGCATGGGACTGGGACATACAGTTTCCATGTGCTCGTCGAAGGTTGAGAGGGGGCGCCTCTGTTTCCGGTGCGGCGGCGAAGGTCACATTGCCGTTGACTGCACCGAGAAGAAGCTGCGCTGCGCAGTATGCGCAGATGCCGGGCGCCCCTCTGGGCACGTGATGGGTGGAAACGATTGTAAGCCACCCGTCACGAAAGGTAGGGCGGCTCAACAGACCAGAGCCGCCCCTAGTGTTGGAGGCCGCCAGGCTGAGGAGGAAGCTGTGATGTCATCTTAATGGCCGGACTCACACGCTTCCTCCAGACGAACGTCAACCACTCGGCTGGAGCGCAGGACTTGCTGCTGCAGTCCATGGCCGAGTGGGATATTGACCTGGCGGTGGCCGCTGAACCCTATTTTGTCCCTTCCCAGCCACATTGGGTGGGGGACCTTGAGGGCTCAGTGGCGATTGTGTCTGGGAGCAGCACCGGCCCCCGTCTCTCGACAATCGAGAGGGGCCAGGGACTTGTCGTGGCAGGGTGGGGAGAGTACGCGATAGTCGGCGTGTACTTCTCCCCCAACCGCAGTCTGGCGGAGTTCGAGGTCTTTCTCGACTCCGTCCGTGCTGCGGTTTGCAGGTTGTCGCCGAGGCCCACTATCGTCCTCGGCGACTTTAATGCCAAGTCCCTGGCCTGGGGGAACCCCACCACGGACGCTCGAGGACGAGCTGTCCAGGTGTGGGCCCTACTCTCCGGGCTGTCCCTCCTAAATGTGGGGACGGCTTTCACGTGCGTGCGGCAGCAGGGGGGGTCTGTGGTGGACCTAACGTTCGCCACCCCCGCCGTCGCACGCGACGTGTTGAACTGGAGGGTAGAGGAGGAGGTGGAGACTCTGTCGGACCATAACTATGTCCGATTCGAGATCTCCACCCGTCCGGTGCCGATGGACCGCCCTAGAGGGCCCTCTCGAGCGTTTCCGAGATGGGCCCTTGGCCGGCTCGATCCTGAGCTGGCCCGAGAGGCGGCCATTGTAGAAGCTTGGTGCTCCCAGGGGAGTGTGGTGGGCGCCAGCTCCGATGTTGAGGAGCTGGCTGGCCGCATGCGTGACGCCCTCACCAGGGTGTGCGATGCGGCCATGCCGCGGGCGCGGCGGTTTTTGGGCCGGCGCAGAGCGGTGTATTGGTGGTCGCCCGAAATCGCACAGCTTCGGGCGGCCAGCAGTAGGGCCAGGCGGGCGTATGTCAGGTGTCGCAGGAGGAATGGCCTGGACCCCGACTTAGAGAGCGAGCTGCGGCAGGCCTACCGGTCAGCAAAAAAGGCACTGCAGCTCGCTATCAGCCAGGCCAAGGCGGCGGCCCGCCAGGAACTATTGGCGGGTCTGGATCGGGATCCGTGGGGGCGTCCCTATATCAGCGCGCGGAACAAGCTCCGCGCGCATGGCGCCCCGGTCACGGAGACCATGCCGCCCGATGTCCTCCTGCGACTGATCGGAGGGTTGTTCCCGGAGCCTTCTGGGCACGTCCCCCCGGTGATGGCTCCTCCCTCACGTCTCGAGGGAGTCGAGGGATTCCCCCCAATCACCGAGGGGGAGATGGACCTGGCCGTAGACAAACTGCGGGCCAGGCGGACGGCTCCGGGTCCGGACGGTATTCCGGGGCGTGTTTTGTGCATCGCCCTGGAATACCTGGGAGGGGACCTTCGGGCACTGTTCAATGCATGTCTCCGCAGTGGGCAGTTCCCGAAGGTCTGGAAGGAGGGAGTGTTGTGCCTGTTGCCCAAGGAGGGTCGTCCTCTGGACTCGCCTTCGGCATACAGGCCGATCGTGATGCTGAATGAGATGGGCAAGCTCTTTGAGAGGATTCTCGCTGCCCGTCTAACTCAGCATCTCGAGGAGGTGGGGCCGGGCCTTTCGGAGGCTCAGTTTGGGTTCAGGGCAGGCCGTTCAACGGTAGACGCTCTGAACGCCCTGAAGGTCCGGTCCTTGGCCGCAGTGGAGGAGGGAGACGTGCTTTTGGCCGTCTCGTTGGATGTGGCCAACGCCTTCAACACCCTGCCGTTTGAGACGCTACGAGAGGCACTTCGGTACCATGAGGTGCCTCTCTATCTCCGGCGGGTGTTGGACGCGTACCTCCGCGACAGACAGGTCGCGTGGTTGGGGGCAAACGGGATGGTCGGTCGGCGACGTGTCGACTGCGGGGTTCCACAGGGGGCGGTTTTGGGCCCGGTTCTGTGGAATCTCGGCTACGACTGGCTCCTGCGGTGTCCGCTCCTTCCCGGGCTGGGTGTCATCGCTTATGCGGATGACACCCTCGTCACGGCCCGGGGCCATTCTTATGAGGAAGCGGCACGCTTGGCCACAGTCGGCACCAATTTGGTCGTCGACCGAATAGGGATGTTGGGCCTGAGGGTCTCCGTCTCCAAAACGGAGGCCCTCCTTTTTCATGGCCCACGGAAGGGTGCCCCCCGCAACGCCTGTCTGCGCGTCCAGGGTAGGATGGTGGAGGTTCGGGCCCAAATGAAATACTTGGGCCTGACCCTGGACGGTCGCTGGACGTTTCGTGTCCACTTCGCCCAGCTCACCCCGAGACTGATGAGCGCCGCCTCGGCCCTCGGCAGGCTTCTGCCGAATGTCGGGGGCCCTGGATCTCCTTGCCGGCGGCTCTATGCCGGCATAGTGAGGTCCATGGCACTGTACGGTGCTCCCGTTTGGGCCGACGCCCTCTCCGCTCCAAACAGGGCCCAATTGCGCAAGGCGCAGCGGGTCCTGGCGGTGAGGGCGATACGGGGATACCGTACGGTGTCCTTCGCGGCGGCGACGCTTCTGGCGGGCGATCCGCCCTGGGAACTCCAGGCGGAGGTGCTCGCCGAAGTGTACCGGTTTCGGGCGAGTGAGCGTGCGCGCGGGGAACGTCCAGCGCGGGAGGGAGTCGCTCGGATCAGGCGCCTAGCTGACGAGGCTCTGATCCGGCGCTGGTGGGAAGACCTGGGGACTCCGGCGGCTGGCCTGGCGACGGTGAGTGCGGTTCGTCCGCATTTGTCTCGCTGGGTCAGGAGGCCACACGGCGTCCTGACGTTCAGGCTGACGCAGATGCTTACCGGGCATGGATGCTTTGGTAAGTATCTGTTTCAGGCTGCGCGTCGGGAACCGTCGCCCGTATGCCACGAGTGTGGTGCGACCGAGGACACCTCGCACCACACCCTCGTGGAATGCGCCGCCTGGGCTCCCCAGCGCCATGCCCTGATGGCGGTAGTGGGTGGAGACCTCTCGTTGCGAAGCGTGGTGGGTGCCATGCTACGCGACGCGAGGTCCTGGTCGGCGATGGTCTCCTTCAGCGAGGCCGTCATCTCACTGAAGGAGACGGCGGAGAGGGAACGCGAGGCTAACGCCTTAGCAGACCCTCTTCGTCGCCGTCGGCTGGGGGAGAGGAGGCGCCGGTATGCGCATCTTCTCCCGCCACCCTAGAGGAGCTACTGCGGGGGGGTCTCTCGTTGACTCCCCTGCACGTCATCGGGGCGGTCGGGATGCTCTGCGAACCGAGGGCATCCTGATTTAGGCGAGGTTGGCCCGCGAGGTACGGGCTGTCCGCAGGGGTGTTGTGGTGAATGCGCAAGCGATCCCGCAACGCCCCATTGCACTGCGGCGACGGGTTCCGCTGTGGGTTTTAGTGAGTAGGAGTCTCACAGTACCTCACCCATTGACGGCCGGTGAGGTCCCCATGATGGGTTTCCCCAGCGTTATCAAAAAAAAAAAAAAAAAAAAAAAAAAAAAAAAAAAGGTTAGGTTAGGTTAGGTTAGGTTAGGTTAGGTTAGGTTAGGTTAGGTTAGGTTAGGTTAGGTTAGGTTAGGTTAGGTTCCCGAGGGAGTTGCTGGACTCCTACCGGGCGCGTCCCCAGGTGGCGGATAGGGGAACGCCACCCGCACAACTCAGCGGGTGGTACCGGTTCATCCGGCGCGGACCAAATCCAGTAGGCATGGGCGTGCCTATAGGGGCTTGTTAGCCCCACGGCCTAGCGGAGCACACCGTACACAAAGCCGAAGCTGTGGATCAGCCTTTCTTCTTCTTCATTATGGCCAGTGTCAAAATAGACTCGAAACTACCCCAGGAGGGTAGCAGTGCAATCGCTGCGGAATCCCTCCACGCTACGGCGTGCTGTCCCGAGAATTCTGGGGGGGACAAACACTGCCATGGTGATGTCGGGGCGGAGCCCGAGAAGGGCGGAGGTGATGTTGAGCCCGCGATGGGCGGAGTTGTTGCGGGGCCCGCGAAGGGCGGAGTAATGCAGAGGCCTGTGACGGGCGGAGCTGGACGTAGGCCTGCGAAAGGCGGAGTCGATGTCGTGCCAGAGAATGGCGGTGTTAAAACCAGGTCTGCGAGGGGCTTGCCTCCCAAAGCTGCTGGAGCCCAAGGGTGCCGGAGTCAATCGGGGTCACCTGATGACGACAAGGCGCCTCAGGGGAAAACAGCGCTAAATCGAGCTAGAGGTCGTCCACCAACCACGGGCCAGTATGTGGGACTGGCGGAAGCCCAACGCGCCCTGAATGAAGCGAGGAGAGAGGAGCTCAGGCTCAAGGCTCAAAAGGAGGTGGCGGACAGGGCGGCGATGCTCAAGACCAGAGTCAGCCCACGCCTTGTAGGCTCTCCCGTTAACAAAACGGGAGCGAATGGGGAGTCCGAACTTGTCACGGACCTACAGGGGAAGATCAAGGCTAGCCTGGAGGTAATCGAGGTGGTTGCTACCAAGTCCGGCAACTTGAAGGGTACTTTTACCAAGGCCCTGAAAGATGCGGCAAGTACAATTGCAGGTGCCGTAGACAAATTAGCACGGCGCACAGCGACTGAGGAGGTGGCACAACTCCGGGCGGATAATTCGAAGCTGCAAATGGAGGTTGCTGACCTAAGGAAGGAAATGGCAGCGATGAGGTCGGAGCTTGATCGAGTTCGAACAGCTCCGCTGCCGCAATCACCTCCCGCGAGTCTGGCACCGAGTACGGAGGAGCTGGCGCAAGCTGTTATGCACCAGGTCGGGGCCATGTTGAATGCGCGTCTGGAGGAATTTCAGAATCGGCTCCTGCTAGAGCAGCGCGCCCATCCCTCGCAGGATGTAACAATAACTGCCACCACCACCTCGGTAGTGCAATCAAATCCTGCGACAGAGAGGAAAAAGAAGAAAAAGCCCAAGGGGAAGAAGAAGAAGAAGGAGAATGTCTTCCAACCGGCTGCACCGAATGGACCCCGTCTTGTGCCATCCGCTCCCACCATTCAGTCGGAGGGTTGGAACCTGGTGGTCAAGAAGGGCTCCAAAAAGAAGGAAGCGAAAAAGAAAAAGCTGTTGGAGCAAAGAGCACAAAAGCCCAAGCCACCCAAACTACGTCCACCAAGATCAGCGGCGGTAGTAATTAAGCTACGGCCAGGGGCAGCGGAGCGCCTTACCTACGGGGAGATATTCGCCCGGATGAAGCGCGAAGTGCACCTGGAAGACCTGGGGATCACGGATCTCCGATACAAAGTAGCGACCACAGGGGCCAGGATGCTGGAAGTGCCCGGTAAAAACAGCTCGGAGAAGGCGGACACCCTGGCCCAGAAAATCAGGGATGTGCTGAGCGAAGACGACGTGGTGGTGTCCAGGCCGACCAAATGCGCTGAGATTCGTGTTGTCGGTCTGGATGACTCCGTGACGCCAGGCGAATTAGTTGAAGTTGTCGGCAGAGTCGGAGGCTGTTCGCCCATAGATGTGAAGGTAGGTGGAATACGCCGTGACCATTCCGGGCTAAGGTCGGCGTGGGTCCGCTGCCCTGTCATGGCTGCCAAGAAGGTAGTAGACGGTGGCCGCCTCCTCGTGGGATTGGTCTCTGCGCAGGTCAAACTGCTGCAGCCCCGACCCCAGCGGTGCTTCCGCTGCCACGAGGCAGGGCACGTGGCGGCGAAGTGCACATGCGAACAAGATCGGAGTAGCCAGTGCTTCCGATGCGGGCAACCGGGACACAAGCGCGGGCAATGCTCTGCCACGCCGCACTGTCCGATATGTGAGGCCGCTAAGAGGCCGGCCAACCACATCGTTGGAAGTGCGGCTTGCACCCGGGCCCCAGCTCGCTGCCGTCCTGCGTCTGAAGCAGTCAAGCCGACTACGGAGGGACTAAGAGCCAACAATAACAATGGCAACTAAGGTTATGCAGACGAACTTGAACCACTGTGCCAGAGCTCAGGACTTGTTTGTACAGAGCATGGTGCAGTGGTCGGTGCAGGTTGCGATCGTGGCGGAGCCATATTCTGTCCCCCCGCGGGATACCTGGGCAGGGGATAATGACGGACAGGTCGCAATCGTGACCCAGGTCGCCGCGGGCGCTCCACCTTTCACGCGTGTTGTGAAGGGATCGGGGTGCGTCGCGGCACTGCTGGGTCGGGTCGTCCTAGTCGGGGCATATTTCTCCCCCAATAAAACTCTAACAGAGTTTGAAGAGTTTTTGGACAGGCTGGGGGACTTAATCGCCAGATTCCAGCCTGCGGAAGTCCTGCTCGCGGGGGACCTGAACTCTAAGTCCAGCTTGTGGGGTTCAGCAGTGGAAGATGCGCGGGGGAGGGCCCTTGCGGAGTGGGTGGTTGCCACCAACTTGACTGTCCTTAACCGGGGAACGGCCAACACGTGCGTGCGACGGCAGGGCGGGTCCATCGTGGACGTAACGTTCGCGAGCCCGGCCTTAGCGCGCCGTATCCAGGGCTGGCGCGTGCTGGAAGATGTGGAGACTCTCTCGGACCACCTATACATCTGTTTTGAGATCTCCACACATCCGGCGGTACCGCCAGGCCCAAGGCGAACCTCGGGAGAGGACAGTCCGAGGTGGCAGTCAAAGCGCCTCGATGTAGAAGTGCTGAAGGAGGCGGTTCTAGTCGCATCATGGCTGCCCCAGAACACGGTGAACGTCGAAGACTCTGCGGAGAGACTGAGGGAGTTAGTGACGAGAGCCTGCGATCTGTCCATGCCTCGCTCAAGGCGCTGCCCATCTAGGCGCCAGGTGTGCTGGTGGACGGCGGCGATTGCGCAACTGCGCGACGAGTGTGTGGCCGCCAGACGTCAGTACACCCGCTGTCGCAGGCGGCGTTTCAGGAGCCGTAACGCAGAGGACAGGGAAAGACACAGGGCTGAGGAAGAGAGGTTATACGAGGAGTATGCTGCCACAAGAACCAGCCTTCAGGTGGCGATAGCTGAGTCGCAGACCACGGCCAGGGAGCGGATGCTGGATGAGCTCAACCGCGATCCCTGGGGGACGCCTTACAGGATGGTGCGGAACAAGCTCCGTCCTTGGGCCCCCCCACTTACGCAATCTCTCCAGCCAAGCGTAGTCCAGGAAGTGGTCGCGACTCTATTTCCTCACGGTGTGCAGGCAGAACATCAGCCGCCACCAATGGCCTCACGGACAGAGCAGAGGGTAGAGGAGAACAGAGATGTCCCGGAAGTCGACGAAGAGGAGCTTGCTAGAGCGGTAGCTCGTCTCCGGAAAAAGACTGTGGCCCCCGGCCTCGATGGTATACCAGGGCGAGTGTGGGTGCTGGCCATGGAGTCTTTGGAGCAGCGAGTTAGAGGACTATTTACTGCCTGTCTGGCTCAAGCCATAATTCCACAGCGGTGGAAGACAGGCAGACTAGTCCTCCTCAAAAAGGAGGGGCGGCCCGCGGAATCTCCGTCCGCGTACCGTCCCATCGTCCTCCTGGATGAAGTGGCCAAACTCTTTGAGCGGGTAGTGGCAGGGCGCTTACTGGAGCACCTAGAACAGGCGGGACCCAACCTCTCCGACGTCCAGTTTGGCTTTCGTGGTGGCCGTTCCACCGTGGATGCCATTCTGCGCGTCCGGTCCCAGGCGCAGGAAGCAGTCTCCCGGGGCGATGTTGTTATCGCGGTATCGCTGGACATCGCGAACGCGTTTAACACGTTGCCTTGGAGCTGCATAAGGGAGGCACTCCGCTATCATGGGGTGCCGACCTACCTCCGTCGCGTCGTTGGGGCCTACCTGTCGGAGAGGTGGGTGAAGTTCCCAGGGCAAGGTGGCTGGGAAAGCCGGGAGGTGGTATGTGGTGTTCCACAGGGGTCGGTACTCGGACCACTCCTGTGGAACATCGGATATGACTGGGTGCTGCGGGGCACAGGTCTTCGGGGAGTCGAAGTAACATGTTACGCCGATGACACGTTAGTCACAGCTCGTCATCGAACCTACGGCGAGGCAGCCATACTAGCTAAAGCCGGAGTAGCGTTCTTCGTTGGTAGGATCCGGCGGTTAGGTTTGGAGGTTGCCCTCGGAAAATCGGAGGCAATATGCTTCCATGGTCCTCGTAGGGCGCCTCCATCGGACGCGCACATCGCCGTAGGGGGAGTCCGCATCGGCGTGAAGAGTACAATGAAGTACTTAGGACTTGTGCTTGACAGCCGGTGGGACTTCCGGGCGCACTTCGATGCCCTGGTGCCGCGACTTTTGAAGGAGGCGGCGGCGTTGAGCAGGCTACTGCCAAACGTGGGTGGGCCGAGTGCCGTAACAAGGAAGCTCTACACAGGTGTCGTTCGGTCGATGGCGATGTACGGTGCCCCAGTGTGGTCGGATGCCCTGTCTCGCGAAAACATCGCTCTGCTGCGGAGGGCGCAGAGAGTGATGGCGATAAGGGTCATCCGAGGGTACCGTACCATCTCGGGGGAGGTGGCATGTGTCTTAGCGGGAGTATTGCCATGGGACCTGGATGCGCGTTCCTTGGCGTCGATTTATCGTCGGCGTCGAGGCGTAGTGCCCAGGGATCCAAACACAGCGCCACGTACGATCGAAGAAGAGGAAGAGCGGGTAGCCGCAGTCGAAGAGTGGCGGTCCAGGCTGGAGCACCCTTGCGCTGGCCGACGGACAATCGAGGCGGTTCGCCCCACTCTCGCGCAGTGGTTGGGCAGGCGGCATGGCATCCTAACCTTCCGCGCCACGCAGATCCTCTCGGGGCATGGTTGCTTCGGGGGATATCTGTGTCGGGTCGCCGGGAGGGAGCCCTCTCCTCGCTGCCACCATTGCGACGACTGTCCCGATGAGTCGGCCCAGCATACGCTGGAGGTGTGCCCAGCTTGGGCGACGGAGCGCCAGGCGCTACAGAGTGTCGTGGGGGCGGACCTGACGCTGCTGGCCGTGATCTCTGCCATGGCCAGTAGCGAAAGGTCCTGGGACGCCGTCCTGTCCTTCTGCGAGGAGGTGATGTCGCAGAAGGAGGCGGCGGAGAGAGAGAGGGAGGCGACTTCCGATCTCGCCCTCCGCCGCAGAAGGACCGGGCGCCGGAGAGCGGCACACGATCGCCGCCTCCCCCCCTAGCACAGCCAGAGGGCGGTCGACTTGGGGAAGTCGGCCGTCCACAAATCTGGCCCGAGTAGGCGCGTGCGGAGTCGTCCGGGCGCTACTCGAGGAGGCCGTCAGGGGTAAAACATCTTAGCCCCTGATACCGGGACGGGCCTTGACAGGCACTCGCCGCTGGGGTTTACAGAAGAATCTGGATGCCTGTGACCCCAGCCCTATGGCGACAGAGTGGCCTTTCGTGTGGTTTTTAGTGGGTAGGCTGCCGTGCGTTTACCATCTTTGCGCGGCAGGAGCCCCACATAACCCGTCTCGCTTCCCCAGGCGAGCGGGTACCCGTAACAGGGTTTTCCACACGTAAAAAAAAAAAAAAAAAAAAAAAAAAAAAAAAAGGTTAGGTTAGGTTAGGTTAGGTTAGGTTAGGTTAGGTTAGGTTAGGTTAGGTTAGGTTAGGTTAGGTTAGGTTAGGTTAGGTTAGGTTAGGTTAGGTTAGGTTAGGTTAGGTTAGGTTAGGTTTTTTTTTTTTTTTTTTTTTTTTTTTTTTTTTTTTTTTTTTTTTTTTTTTTTTTTGTTGGGCCGAATTTCCCCTAGCTTAAGTCGCCAGAGACCTTGTTTACATTTTGGTGTTGTTTACAATTTTTAGAGACCTTAGGAATTAATATTTTTTTACATTTGTTGTTTACTTATATATATATTATCTAAAGGGGGAGCTGTTGATATTTTCTTAATTTTACTACAATTTTTATGTTTATGCTAATGAATACTTATATTTATGTTACTTTTATTTTATACATTTGTGTTATGTTTTATGTTAAGAGCTTACATTTTTGTTTGTCCGAAGTTACTACTTTCTATGTTTGATATATTATTGTGTACTACATTTCTTATGTTAGGGATGACTTACAAGATTTTCTTACTGTTTAACTTTTACTTATTCTACTATTATCGCTTATGTATAACTTGATATATTGCTTAACAATATATAATTATACTAATTTCTTACTGTCTATTTTTAACTACTTGGTAAGTACTGCTTGTCAATTTTTTATATGTTTTTTTTTTTTTTTTTTTTTTTTTTTTTTTTTTTTTTTTTTTTTTTTTTTTTTTTTTTTTTTTTTTTTTTTTTTTTTTTTTTTTTTTTTTTTTTTTTTCCTTCAGTACTATTTTTATTTGCTTTTTTATACTTAGTTAACTATGTTACAGGTGTGTGATGCCGACTGATGGAACGCTGTCCAACAAAGTTTTACTTTTGCTGTTCATGTTCTGCAGTGGTGAGTTCTATTTTGCCGTTTCAACTCTTGCTTCGGGGTAAGTTTTACTTGCCTCGCGGTATAGTTATTATACCTCGCGGTTTTGGAGTCTGATGCTTGTTGTCCTGTTTTGTTTGTAGTGCTTAGCAGTATGCCACGCTTGAGCGGGCTAGGGCATCCCACTTCTTCCTCACTGGGCAGTGCACGTCGAAGCTATTATGGTTTGTCTTCGCGCATTTAGCCTTCAGGCAGTTTTTACACGAAGGCTCCTCACCTGCCTGAAGGCTGGGACACTCACTGCGCATATGGGGTCCGGCACAATGGCTGCACAGATCCACTGTCTCTGTGCACCATTTCTTTCCGTGTCCGAACGCCAGGCAACGCGAGCACTGCACCAGTGGGGACAAGTCGAAGACAGGAACCCTCTGGATGTCCACGTATACTTTTCCTGCAGAGGTCAATGCCTGCCAGACTTGCGGCGAGACCTCCAGTACTACGTGGGTCTCCATTGGGTTCCTTGCTTTCCTGCGGTGTCTTACTTTCATCCTGTAGTCTTCGGGTTCTATGTGATAGAACAGCTCCTCATTTTGGCCATCAATTGCTTGAATTAATTCCTTGTCCGTGATGCTTGCTGTGATGTTTCTTATAATTACTAGAGGGTCTTTGCTATCTTTTACTTCCACTCTAAATTTTCCCCTTTCCAGTTTTTCTTTTATTTTGTCAAAGTCCTCTTTGTTTTCGCATCCTAAGAGGACTCTTTGGTCCTTGACCTTTCTTATCTTGGAAATGTGAAGCCGGGATCTTGTTGCGTCCAAGGTATCTTTTATTTTGTCCATCACTTCTTCGCTCGTGTCTATACTATTTTCCGTTCCGACGATGAGGCAGTGAGTTTTCTTTGGTTTTTCGTTTGTGACTTCTGCATATGTTTTCTGTATTGTTGTGTTTTCTGTTTCTACTTTGCTACTACTTGTTTTAGGTTCTTCTCTAAGTTGCTTTATTTCCTGTCTGAGGTCTTCTATTGTTTTACTTATAATTTTTGGTTCTTCTCTTATTTGTTTAATATCTTCCTTGAGATCTTCTACTAGTTTATTAAAGGTTTGGGGTTGTTCTTGAGTTTGCTTAATTTGCTTAATTCCTTCTCTTAGATCTAAAATTTCTCTTTGCGTTTTCATACTATTTAAATTTTGAGTTTTTATTTCTTCTGTAAGTTTTTCTAATTTGTCTTGTATTTGCTGCATATTTTCATTTTGGTTCGGTGTGTCTGCCTCATCGGGTTTATTTAATAGGTTTTCAGTTATGGTCTTGAATAGTTCAAATTTCTCTTTACTGAGTTCTATTATTATATCGTACAATCCGTGGACGCTTACTGTTATTTCATCTTTTATGGACTTCTTAAGATTTCCAGACAGCTTCATATTTATTTCTGCCCTTTTTAGGAATTCTTTAGCTTTCTTTAAGGAGTCCTCAATTGGTATTGGGACTGGTGGGGGGTCCACTTTTGTGCTTGTCTTGTCAAGGCTTGCTCTAGTGGTCGTCGTTTTGGTCTTGGATGTGGACGGTACCGTATCCATGGAGGATCGAGATGTTTTCGGGGTGTGGAACATCGTGAAGGTGTGAAATTCGGTCCTCGTCAGTGGAATATAAAATTCCCGAGTGTAGAGAGCTCGGGAAAGTCTCTAGGTATATGTATATCTATCTTTATTCTAACTTAATACTAAGTTGGTCTTATATATATCTAAATTTACTAGTTTATTTACAATTTTTCTAATAATTAATATGAATTTTCTAGTTTCCGGGGTGCAAGGTGGGGAGGGGAGGAGGTAGGTGGGATCTGATGATGGGGGCTTGAAGGGTAGGCCGAGACCTTTCCAATGAACCCAAACTCGGGGTATCTGTGTCGATTTTTGACTGAGTTGGGTGAAATTTTAATCTAAAGGGGTTTTACGGGGTTGTTTATTAACTTTTCGTTTATTTTAATTTTGAATAGGGGTTCTGGGGGGACTCACTACGATATATATTTTTTTGAGAAAAATCGTAGGAGTGCAAATTTTTAAAATGGGGTTTTTTAGGTTTTTCGACAAGTTAGGGGTTTTCTAAAATTACAGAGTTGGGGGCCTTGGATGCGGCACTCCAGCGCCTTTCACCCGACACCTATTTTGTCTAAATCGGTTGAGTAGTTCCCGAGATATTTCGGTTTTTAGTAGAGGGGGGGTGAAGGTCGCGCGGGGGGTTGGGGGGGGGGGGGGGGGCTCGTGGGTAGCCTTGGGGGTCTTTGGGGGTGTTGGGGGTGTTTCGGGGGGTAGGGGGTCTTGGAGGTAATGGAGGTCCCAGGACTGTGAGACAATTAGGGATAAAGTTATGGGAGTTTGAAATTTTCTGTAAAAACTTATAAAAGTTTAGATTCGGAAAAGTGAAAAAGATATTTACAAGTATTTATGCGATTTTACAAGTATTGTTTGACGGAACTGTGAAAGGAGAAATACAATGGAACTATACAGAACTTTACAGAACTTTTTGGTACTTTCTAGATATGACTTGGGGGAGTCCTGGGGGGTTGGGGGTCTGGGGGTCTGGGGGTCTGGGGGTCCGTGGGGGTCTTGGGGGTCGCTTGAGGACGGTGCCTGGTATCTATGAATGCTGTCGTCAAGTGAATATGTCCCTATGGCACAGTGGTGATGTAGTTCGGTAAGTATGTATTCGATTTTATTATATATTATTCAGAGAGGGGTATGTAGGGGAGAGGGGTAGGCTTTTTGATAGAGGGTATGGGTGCAGGGGGGAACGCTACTCGGTGAGGGGAAGGGGGGGAGAGGGGTATGCCACTCGAGGAGGGGCAGGGGTGAGGGGAACGGTGCGCTACTCAGTGAGGGGTATACTATAGGGGAAAGGGGGTATGCTATTCGATGAGGGGTATGCGAGAGGGGAAAGGGGGGATGTGCTACTCAGTGAGGGGTAAGGTGCGGGGTGAGGGGGGGATATTATTGCGTAGAGGATCGCGTGATACGGGGGAAGGGGCGAGGGGAATGTACACAGGGGCTTAGCAACTAGAATGTTCTATTTAAAATTTTAAAGTATTTACCCTATGGTTCAATAGTTCTATGTGGTCACAGGTTCGATTTTAAAGGTCAAAACGCAACTTTATGTCTTAGTCTATAAGGTCCAACTTAGATTTAATTAATCTATTTAATATTTTTAAGTCAATATTTATACAATATTTTTATTATAATGAACTTAAGGTTCAATTTCCTAGTCAAATTTTTTATTTTAATATTTAAGCTAAAGTCCCGCTCTAGCTTGTCTAAATGTCTAAATGTATTTTAAGCTCCGCCCCTTATCTATATTAAACCGAAATTGTGTGATCTTGTTGTATGTTGATTTTATATTAAGTTTTTATATATGTATTTTTACTATAAAAAATTTTTTATTTAATTTTCAAAAATGAATAAATGAATTTAATTTTATTTTAGTTATCTAAGGTTAATTCTGAATTTACAATTTTCGAAAAAATTTTTAATTTTAGTTTTTTATTATTTACGAGTAAGTACGGGTGATGGCTATAGTATCTGTTGCAGTAGTTTAGGCCACTCCTTTTCAATATATACAATTTCGGTCGCACAATTTTTGTTCGTTGAAGTTAGTTTACTCTGGTTTTATATATAATTTTAATTAAATTTTAAATTTTAAATATAGTAATGAAATATACTTCTACTGTTACGTTAATTATTGTTCCAAAAGTTTTTATTTTCTACTTTAAAATTTACTTTTACTATGAATTTTTAATATTTTAATAGGAAGTAACTCCGGGTAAACTAACTTGTTTCGAGTTTGATGTAAAATTTTTCCACAATATCAATTTTTAATATACAAAATACCTTATTCTATATATTGGCTAATATCTTCGCTGTTTCTCGATGGATTTTCATGATTTTTTCAGATTCTTAAAGATGAATAACCAGGCTTCAATTTGCAATAAATTTTGGGGGGGGTCGTCGCTGAAAATATTTTTTAAATTGCTTCTGAACTTTGGCAATTTTTTTCGTAATATACGATGTTGTATAACTCCTTCAATTTTCGTCGTAGAAAGACGGGAAAAAGCTTTTCTGGCTGGGCTCGATCTCCTCTTACATAAAATGTGCGTTTCAACTCTCCGCGACTCTCCGTTTCGGAAAGAGCAATTGTGTCCAAGTTGTTTTTTTGGGATTTTCACTCACTTCCTGTAGCCGGAAAAATCCGAGTGAGGTGTCGTTGGATAGGTCTTTTCACAAGCTTTCTAACGCACTAATAAAAACAGGGTGTCGTCGATCTTATTTGCGCGCCGCACGCCGAAATAGTTTTTAATTTTTAAAAGTTTTCGTTTTTCGGTGAAAAACGGTCTAAATTTTGGCACTTTATTGTCACTTTTTGGTGTCCGATATGCACTAGCACTCACTGCACAATTGTATATAGTTTTCGCGAAATAAATCGTCCTTTTTACTATTTTTAACGATTTTTACTTAGTTTCCGCGTTGTTTCTTTGTACGGAGCGCCGTTTTCGATGCGCGTGGCGCGTCCGTTCGCTCCCAGCGGTCGAGCGGGACTGGGTTAGGTTAGGTTAGGTTAGGTTAGGTTAGGTTAGGTTAGGTTAGGTTAGGTTAGGTTAGGTTAGGTTAGGTTTTTTTTTTTTTTTTTTTTTTTTTTTTTTTTTTTAATTTGGATCCGAAGTTCCTCTGACATGGGGGTCAGAGACCTTGGTTACATTGAATTTACTACTATTTTATTAGCCTTAAGGGTATGAATGATTTTTTACAAATTTCTTTTTATCTAATTCTAGTTTTACAGTTTGTTAAAGTCATTTGTATGTTCTTAATTTCTATACTTATTTTTATTATCTATTATAGTACTAGCTAATTTTTACAATTCTTTGTTGTCATATTCGTATTCTAATTTACTATTGGGCGGAGCCTTTTGTTCGTCACTTTATTATAGTTCTTATGTTTGTTTATCTATTTTAATACTTAGGTGATTTTACACAATTTATTCCTTAATGTATTGTATCTGTTTATATGCTTTTATGATTCTGGACTTTTTACAATTTTTTGGTTCTTAGAAGCTATTACAATTTTTACGTTCCAGGAGGTTTTACTATTTTTGTTATCTGTTTATATCTATGCTTATATCTATTTTCTGTTTTTATACATAATATATATTGATAACAATATGTATATGTATTATTTTATACTTAATCTTTTTATTTCTATAATGTAAGTACTGTTTATGGTTTTATTATATATATATTCTTTTTTTTTTTTTTTTTTTTTTTTTTTTTTTTTTTTTTTTTTTTTTTTTTTTTTTTTTTTTTTTTTTTTTTTTTTTTTTTTTTTTTTTTTTTTTTTTTTTTTTTTTTTTTTTCTTTTTCCAGTACTGTATTGTTGTTTGCTTATTTTAATACTAGATAATAGATCCTGTTGTGTGTATGTGTGCCGACTGTGGTAAAAGTGTCGAGTATTTATTTACTTTCCACTTTTGCAGCGGTGGTTATTTGGTGCTTTTCCGACATTTGCTGCGGCGCAAGTAAACTTGCATCGTGGTATAATCATTATACCTGCTTTTTGTGTCTGATGCGGTTCCTGTTTTTTGTGGGTTTATTTTAGTTGTAGGCGACGCTGGATCTGGCCAGTGCGTCCCACTTTTTTCGTACAGGGCAATGCATGTCGAAGGCGTTGTGGTCTGTCCTGTGGCACTTTGCCTGCTGGCAGTTTCTGCATGTAGGCTCCTCACCTGCCAGCAGACTGGGGCATTCAGTGCGCATGTGGGGGCCGGCACAGTGACTGCACAGATCGACTGATTCCGTGCACCACTTTTTGCCGTGCCCAAAGGACAGACACCTGGAGCATTGCACAAGTGGGGAGAGGTCGAACACTGCTACCCTTTGGAAGTCCACATATATTCTCCCCGCAGTTGTCAGTGCGCGCCATACCTTAGGTGAGACTTGTAGGACTATGTGGTTTTCCGTGGGGTTCCTGGCCTTCCTCCTGTGTCGAAACTTTATTCTATACTCCTCCGTTGGTATTGCATCTAGTAGTTCATTGTTCTGCTTTTCAATTGCTTGTAGAATTTGTTCGTCTGTGTTACTTGCTGTTACATTTCTTAGTATTATTAGAGGGTCCTTGTTTTCTTTAGTTTCTACTTTAAATTTGTAGTTTTCCAAGGTCTCTTTTATTCGGTCTATGTCTTCTTTTCTTTCGCTACCAATTAACACCCGTTGGTCCTTTACCTTTCTGAATTTTGATATTTGTAGGCCAGTGTCTCTAACGTTTATGGTTTTCTTTATTTTGGCTATTACTTCTTCACTTGTGTCAATTGGATTGTCCGTGCCCACTAGGAGGCAGAGGGTAGGTTTAGGTCTTTCTTCTTCTTCTTTTAACGCTTGTGCGTACGTTTTGGGTGCTTGGGATACTGTTAGTTCTTTTGTTTCTGTCTTTGGTTGCTTCTTCATTTCTTCTTTCAGTTCTATGATTTCTCTTTGTATTTGGTTACTTTTTTCAATCTGTTCATCGAATATGTTCCTATATTCTTCTTCTTCTTGTTGTTGGTTTTCTTCCCCTTCTTCTTCTTCTTTTGCTTTTGTTGAGTCATTTTCTTCGAGCATTCCCTCATGGTAATTTATCTTCATTGCGTTTAGCATGACATCATTTTTCTCCTGTAGATAGTCCAGTGAACTTACGACAATTTTTTGATTTGTGTTCGCACATATACCTTGCCAATTGAGGTCCTTCTCAACTTTGTTCATTTTTTCCATCATTATGTCTAATTTTTCTGCTATCCCTTCCACCGCTGACTTCTCACCTTCCTTTGGTACGTCGGTCTTTTCTTTGGTTAATTTTTGTATTATGTCATATAATTTTTGTGCACTTTTTTCTATTTCTTCCCTAATCGTTCTCTTTATGTTTCCGGATGATTTTAAATTTTCTATTATTGTTGTCAGTTGTTTTTTCGCTTCTGTTTTTATGTCTTCTTTTTCTACTGGTATTACATAGGTCTTACTTCTTGCCAGAGTTTCGTTGGAAGGTGGGGTCTGTGTCGCACTGGTTGATGGCCTCGTGGTTTTGGGTGTTCTATACATTGTCGCTGAACTTCGGTCCTCGTCAATTGTATATAGTGTATGATGATTCCCGAGTGTAGAGAGCTCGGGAAGTCTCAAGATATATATAAGTCTATCTATGTTCTAACTTAATACTAAGATGGTCGTTTATAGGTCTAATTTTGCTGATTTATTTACAATTTTCTAGTAATTAATGTGAATTTTTAAGTTCTTAGGGTGTTTGGTGGGGGGGGGGGGGGGAGTAGGTGGGATTTATGGGTGGGAGTGTGTGGGTCGGGGCGAGTCCTTTAAAACGAGCCCAAACTCGGGGTGAATAACTCTATTTTTCACAGAGTTAAGCGAATTTTAAAGTTTTATGGGTTTTGCGGGGTTGCTTTGGGGAAATTTTTTATTTTTAATTTAGATAATGGTAAGTAGTCAGTATGTCTATTATATATATTTTTCTTGTCAAAATCGTAGGAGTGGGTTTTTTAATAAAGGGGTTTTTTAGGTATTTCTATCAAAAGGGGGGTTGTAAAAAATTTTTTGATAGGGGTCGCAGATGCGGCTCTCCAGCGCCTTTCACTGGACTCCTATTTTGTCAAAATCGGTTAAGTACTTTAGGAGTTATGGCTGTTTAAAGTAGAGGGGGGGTGAAAGGTGCGCGGGGGGTCGGGGGGGGGGGGGGAGGTCTCGTGGGTAGCCTTGGGGGTGTTTGGGGGTGTTGGGGGTGTTTCAGGGGGTGGGGGGTGTTGGGGGTACCGCTAGTCCCAGAGCGATAGGATAATCTGGGGGGAAGTTAGAGGTGATTTTCTAAAATGGCGGAAGTTATAAAATTTTATGACTAACTTTACACTTAGAAATGAAAAGGCCTGATAAAGTTAAGTTAATGAACGGGACTTGTTAATTATGAAATAGGATTTCTCTAAGTGAGTTAACAGAAATTGTTTGGCGGAGTTAATTGGCGGAACTGTTATGGAACTATACAGAACTTTACGGAACTTTTTGGAACTTTGGGAATATGCCTTGGGTGTGCTGGGGGGTCGGGGGGGTACTTGGGGGTTGGGGGTCTGGGGTCCGGGAGTCTTGGGGGTTGCTTGGGGACGGTGCCTGGTGGCTATCTGATGCTGTCGTCAAGTGAATATGTCCCTATAGCTCAGTAGTGGTGTTTGTCGGTAAGTATGTATTCGATTTTTAAATTTTGTTTTATATAGGGGTGTTGTTGCGGGGGGGGTGGGAAGTGATGCGATGTATAGGGTGAGGGGTGAGGGGTGGAGGGTGAGGGGTGAGGGGGTGAGGGGGTAGGGGGTGCGGGGTATTGGTTTTAAGGGTTGGGGTAAGGGGCAGGGAAGCGCTATTCAGAGAGGGGTATGCTGGGAGGGAGGGAGGGTGGATACGCTACTCAGAGCGGGGTGTGCGGGGGGGGGAAAGAGTGTGCTACTCAACGAGGGGTATGGGCGCGGGGTAAGGGGTACTGTTGCTTGGGAGAATATAATGTATATGGATGAGTGCGGGGATAGGGGTAAGGGTCAGGGGGGACTTGTGGAACAATCTAGAAACTTAAATTTTTAAATATGCAATTTTTCACCTATAGTGCAGTGGTTAATTATATTATAGCGGGTTCGATATTCCCGGTCAAAGTGAACCTTATCTACTATTCAATAAAGTTCAAAAAGTCACTTATTTAGTTAGTCTTAATTTTAAATTTAATTAATATTTGTCAATTTTATATTTGTCTTATGTCTAAGAGATAAGGTCCACTATGTCTACTTAAAATTAAAAATATACTTAAATCTAAAGTCCAGCTCGAACTTGGAATATCAATTTTGTTGCTCCGCCCTTTATATATGATGAACGAAAATTGTTCGACGTCGTATGTTCGTTGAAGTTTTTTATATTATTTTTACTATGTAAATTTTGAAAATTTTAAAATTTTTTGAAAAATTTAATTTCTACTTTTGATTTTACTTCTAGGTTAATCTATATTAAATGAAAAATTTTTTAATTCGCAAAAATAATTTTTTCCTAAATTATATATATTTAACAAGTAACGACTGGGGATGTCTGATGTATGTTTTGCAGCACTTTAGGCCACTCCCATTATATATATCGAAGCAACGGTCGAACAATTTTTGTTTATTGAACTTTCTTATTCAATTTTTATATATGAAGAATTTTTATTTTTGAAATTTAACTTATTTATTCTATTTATATACTAATATGACTCTAATTACTTAATTTTGTATTTTATTTATATTAGCCAAAAAATTTTTATATAGTCTAAATTTACAATTTTATTAGCGAGTAAAGCCGAATGATTTAAGTTGTTCACAAAAAGTGTATATTAAATTTACGTTTCCTTACTTTTATATACAAAATTACTAGGTCTATACGATGTTAAATATCTCCTTTGTTTTTCATCCGATTTTCATGCGGTTTTCTTTAAAAAATTCTTCATGAAATGGAGTTATATAGTTAATAAATTTTCGGGGGGGTCGTCGCTGAAGATCTTTTTTAAATTATTTTCAAAGTTGGGCGAAATTTTTCGAGATTTTGAGAACGCTGTATCTTCCGTAGTTTTTGGAATATTTTGATGTACGATACCTTTTCTGACTCGGCGCGTGATCCTCTTCCTGGTGGTGGTGGTTTGAAAACTCTCTCTCTCTCCGTGTGGAAAAGAGGAATTTTCACGAAGTTGTTTTTTTGGTGATTTCACTGCTTTCCCGACGTCAGAAAAATCTGAGTGGGGTATCGTTGGAAAGGTCTCGTTTAGCACTACACAATGCACTAATAAAAAGTATATGTTGTCGATCTAGTTTTGGCAGCGTTCGCCAAAAACTGTTTGAAATTTTTAATTTTACAGTTTTTTGGTCAAAATTGTCTTAAATTCTAGCACTATTTTCGCACTTTTTGTGTCCCAATATGCACTGTCACTTATTGCACTAGAATATATAGTTTTTACGTGAATTTTCAGTCTTTTTCCTATTTTTATCGATTTTTAAGCTGTTCGCGCACTGTTTCTTTGCGCGGAGCGGCGTTTCCGACGCGTTGGGCGCGTGCGGTCGCTCCCAGCGGTCGAGCGGGACTGGGGTTAGGTTAGGTTAGGTTAGGTTAGGTTAGGTTAGGTTAGGTTAGGTTAGGTTAGGTTAGGTTAGGTTAGGTTAGGTTAGGTTAGGTTAGGTTAGGTTAGGTTTTTTTTTTTTTTTTTTTTTTTTTTTTTTTTTTGTAGAGCCGAATTTCCCCTAGCATATATCGCCAGAGACCTTTTTTACAGTGGAATTTTTTACAATTTTTTAGACCTTATGGTATGGGTGATTTTTTACATTGGTTGTTAGCTTAGTTTATATTACAATTTTGGAACCTTTGATTTATACAATATAAAATTTCGGGGTTTGGATGCCTTTTCTTGTACAATGATTATTTGCTTATTTTGGACTACATCTTTTATGTTGTATAATTTTGACTTTGATTTTATACCTGTATTTTTTTATTACTTAGTTTTTATTCAAATTTGATTACAATTTTTATTTAGGAGTTTATTTCCTTTGTATTTGACTATTCTATTTACTATTCTTAATGCTATTCTTATATGTAAGTATATGCTATATATTGATTAACAATATGTATATATACTATTTTTCTTACTATTCTATTATCTACTTATATAACGTACTGTTTTGTGTTGTTTTATCATTATTTTTATGTGTTTTTTTTTTTTTTTTTTTTTTTTTTTTTTTTTTTTTTTTTTTTTTTTTTTTTTTTTTTTTTTTTTTTTTTTTTTTTTTTTTTTTTCAGTACGTGATTAGCTACTTATTTATTACTAAGAATTCTTATTTGTAGTTGTGAGCCAGCTGTTTAAAACGTTAGGGTAAATTACTTTACTCTTCGCGTTTGCGGTGGTTGGTTTTTGTTGGTGCTTTTCCGACATTCTGCTCGGTGCAAGCCTATCTTGCATCGCGGTATATCTATTATACCTTGCTATTCTGTGTCTGATGCGCTATTTCTTGGTTGTGGGATTATAGGGATTTTAACTGTAAGCCACGCTGGAGCGGGCTAAAGCGTCCCACTTTTTTCTGACTGGGCAATGCATGTCAAAACTGTTGTGGTCTGTTTTCGCGCACTTTGCCTGCTGGCAGTTCTTGCACGTGGGCTCCTCACCTGCCAGCAGGCTTGGACACTCTGTGCGCATATGTGGGCCGGCGCAGTGGCTGCAGAGATCTACAGTTTCTACACACCACTTCTTGCCGTGCCCAAATGCCAGACACCTTGAGCATTGCACCAGAGGAGACAAGTCAAATACTGGAACCCTTTGGAATTCCACGTACAGTCTTCCCGCTGATGTCATTGCCTGCCATACTTGTGGCGATACTTGTAGTACGACGTGGTTTTCCGCAGGGTTCCTGGCTTTCCTCCTGTGGCGTACTTTCATCCGGTAATGCTCCATCGGTATGGGGTCCATAAGCTCCGGGTTTTGCATTTCTATGGCCTGTAAAATTCCTTTATCCGTGATACTTTTGTCTAGGTTCCGTATTATGACTAGTGGGTCTTTATTTTCTTTTACTTCCACATTAAATTTGCTGCTTTCTAACTTCTCCTTTATTTGTTCTATGTCTTCTCTCTTCTCACAACCGATTAGTACCCGTTGATCTTTAACTTTACGTAACTTTGCTATCTGTAGGCCAGTGTCCTTTGCGTTTATTGTATCCTTTATCTTTGATATTACGTCCTCACTGGTGTCAATTGGGTTCTCTGTGCCCACTATCAAGCAATGTGTCGTCTTTGGTTTCGGTTCATTTACAGCGTCTGCATAGGTCTTCGCGGGTGTTCCTAAATTCTTATCTGGTTGTGGTATAGTTATTACTTGTTGAGTCTTTTCTTTGAGTTCTTCTTTTAGGTCCTTTATTTCGTGTTGCGTCTTTTCAGTTATTATATTTTGTATTCTTATTTCTTCTAGAAGTTTTCCCATGTTTGTGTTTAGTTCTTCTAGGATTTTTGGTTGTTCCGGGGTAGTCATACTAGCTCTTCTGGCGAGGACGATTTCTAAGTTATTCTTAACTGACAGCCTGGACTCGTTTAGCCTAATGACTATGTCATAGAGACCTTGTAAGCTGGTTTGTACTGCCTCTTTTATTGAGGTCTTTAAGTTACCTGATTGCTCTAGGTGTTGTTTTGCATTTTTCAGTAACATTCTCGCTTCTTCACTTAGGTTCTCCACGTCTGGCTCTGGGCTATTGGATTTTGGTAGGCTGCCAGTTTTCCTCGCTGCTGGGACCGTTTTCGCTTGTGGTTTTGACATTGTGGGGAATTCGGTTCCTTGTCAAGTGCGTAATAGCGAGTGTATAGTGCTCGTTGTTGTCTTTGCGGTGTATAGGACCGCTTGGTATAACTTACTCTTAATCTACAACTTATATACAATGAAAAAATTTTTTAAAATTAGGACTAATTTTACTATATTTACAATTTTCGGGATTTTTTATCTATTAATCCTACGTTTCCCTTGTAGGTTTTCCTATCTATAGATAGCCTAGTCAAATGTCTAACTATTGATACCTCGCACGTTAAAATCGGGTAAGTAGTTTCGGAGATATTTCAATTTTTTGTCAGGGGGGGTAGGTGAAAGGGGGGGGAGGTGGGGTCTGATGATGGGATCTTGTAGGGCTGGTCGAGACCTTTCAGATGAACCCAAACTCGGGGTATGTACGACTAATTTTGACTAAGTTAGGCAAATTTTTGTCAAAAAAGGGTTTAACGGGGTTAATTTTGAAAAGTTTTGAAATTTTAATTTTTTATATATTTAATTATGGGGTTTTCTATTACATATATTTTTTTGGCCAAAATCGTAGGACACAGTTTTTTATAAAGTAGGTTTTTTGGGTTTTTAGGGGTTAAGGGGTTGTTCTAAAAATTTTTTGAACGCTTTCAGGGGTGCGGCTCACCAGCACCTTTCACCTGACACCTGTTTTGTCAAAATTGGTTCAGCCGTTTCGGAGATATGAGTGTTTTTATTAGAGGGGGGGTGAAGCTCGCGCGGGGGGTTGGGGGGGGGGGGAAGGTCTCGTGGGTAGCCTTGGGGGTCTTTGGGGGTGTTGGGGGTGTTTCGGGGGGTGGGGGGTGATATGGGATCCGAGGGTCCGGGGTCTCTAGCACAAATAGGGGATGAGATATATTTAATTAAAGTTAGGGGATGAGAGGGGTATGCTGAAGGGGGGACTTTTATATGAAAATTTTCTAAGTCTATACCCCTATGGCACAGTGGTGGTGTTGAATATGTCAGTAGTCGGTTCGATTTTATGTATAGAGGTATGACGCTATGAGGGGTGAGGGTATGCTGAGGGGGGGGACAGTTCTATAAAATATTCTAAGTTTTTTCCCCTATGGCTCAGTGGTGGTATGTAAAGTCAGTAGTCAGTTCGATTATTTAATCTAAGGTGAAGGTATGCCAGGGGGGCGAGGGGTATGCTACTCGGCGGGGGGGCAGGGGCAGGGGAATAGATCACTACTAAGTGAGGGGTATGTAGAGGGGAAGGGGTATGTTGTTCGAGGGGGGTATGGGTTCAAGGGGGGAAGCGCTACTCGATGAGGGGACAGAGGGGAAAGGGTATGCCACTCAAAGAGGGGCAGGGGTGAGGGGGAATGTGACGCTACTCGTTGAGGGGAAGGGGGTATGATGTACAAGGGGGGTATAGGTGACAGGGGGGTATCGCTACTCGATGAGGGGAAAGGGGGAATAGGGGTATGCCACTCGTTGAGGGGCAGGGGTGAGGGGAATGGGAAGCTATTCGAAGAGGGGTATGTACGAGGGGTCAAGGGGGGTATGCTACTCGGCAAGGGGAAGTGTGCGGGGTGAAGGGGGGATATTATTTCTTAAAGTATCGCGTGATACGGGGGGAGGGACGAAGGGGTATACAAATGTTCGGCTACTAGAATGTTCTATTTAAGTTAAAAGTTAAAGTGTATATTCCCTATGGTTCAGTAGTACTATACGTGGTCACAAGTTCGATTTACTTGGTCAAAACGCGACTTTAAGTCTTCGTCTGTAAGGTTCAACTTAAATATAAGTATTCTAAATATTCTAAATAATATTTTTCTTAAAGTCAAATTTTTTCTAAATTCCTAATTTAATGAACTTAAGGTTCAATTTTCTAGTCAATATATATTAAATATACTTAATCTAAAATCCCGCTCGGTCTTGGAATATACAGTTTTTTGCTCCGCCTCTTCAATATAGCGAAAAGAAATTGTGGGCTGTTACATGTATGTTGAGGATAAATTTAATTTTATATATTGTAAATTTTGAAAAGATTTTATTTTGAATTTTGGATCTAGATTAACTTATTAAATACTATCCGAGATTAAATTTATAATTTTTATTTTAAGAAAAACTTTTTAATTTTTAATTTTTTAAATCTACGAAAGAAGTCGGGTGATGGCAAATGTATGTATTGCAGCACTTTAGGCCACTCCTCTTCTATAATAATCAATGTTTCACTCACAATTTCTGTTCGTTGAAACTAATTTTAATGATTTTACTTATATTTTATACTAAACTTTCAATTTTTAATTTTGAATTCTACTATTTTACTTATTTTAAGTTTACTAGGTTATATATAATTTCAAAATTAATTTTTTAATTTTAAATTTTTCCAAAATATTTAATATTTAATTGACAAGCAAAGCCGAATGATAGGTAATGTATACAAAAAGTGTATATTAAATTTACGATTTCTAACTTTTTATATGTAAAAACTTAGGTCTAAACGATCATAAATATCTTCCGTTTCTTCAGTCGGATTTTGATGCGGTTTTTTGTAAAAAAATTCTTGAAGAGTTGGGCTTAACTTTGAAATAATTTAAAATAGGGGTCGTCACTGAAAATCTTTTTTTAATTTTCGTCCAAAGTTGACTGAAATTTTTTTCGAATTTTGTTTTCGCTATATCTTCTAAAGTTGTTGATGGATTTTCATGCACGATACCTTTTTGGAATCAGCTCGTCTTCTCCTGTCCGGTGGTGGATGTCTCAGCTCTCTGCCTCTCTCCGTGTGGAAAAGAGGAAAGTTGTCGAAGATGTTTTTTTGGGAATTTGACGCACTTCCCGGGGTCAGAAAAATCCGAGTGGGGTATCACTGGAAAGGTCTTTTCAAGCACTTTAAGACCGTCTATTAAAAAATAGGGGTCGTCGCGACTAATCGAGCGCCGCACGCACAAATGTAAAATTTTATTGTCACTTTTCACAATTTTGGCCAAAATAGGTCCAAATTTTGGTTTTTTGAGTCCGAATTTTTGCACATATAATAGAGTGTCACTTTCACTATCGATTGGGAATGTTTTTTCATCCAATTTCGCACTTTTTACCACTTTTCTTGATTTTTAACGTAATTTACGCTGCGTAAACGCTATCGGAGCGCGGTTTTCGCCGTTCCGACGCGTGCGCTCGCCTCCGCAGATGGAGCGGGACGGTTAGGTTAGGTTAGGTTAGGTTAGGTTAGGTTAGGTTAGGTTAGGTTAGGTTAGGTTAGGTTAGGTTAGGTTAGGTTAGGTTAGGTTAGGTTAGGTTAGGTTAGGTTAGGTTAGGTTAGGTTAGGTTAGGTTAGGTTAGGTTCCCGGGGGAGAGCTGACTCCTACCGGGCGCGTCCCCAGGTGGCGGATAGGGGAACGCCACCCGCCTTGGACACGGGCGGGTGGTACCGGAGAAATCCGGCGCGGACCAACAGCGGGGGCGTGCCTCTAACCGTGATACCCCCACGGTTAGAGGCACGCTCATGGAGGGGCCGCTCTCCGTTGAGGCTTCGGCTTCCGGAGTTGCGGCCA
The DNA here is from genome assembly GCA_905404265.1 of Fabriciana adippe. NCBI lineage: Eukaryota > Metazoa > Arthropoda > Insecta > Lepidoptera > Nymphalidae > Fabriciana > Fabriciana adippe. The sequence goes on from FR990005.1 coordinate 13,016,741, forward strand.
CCGGGGTGGGGCCGTTTCGGCGGTCTCGCTTCCGGAGGGTGGGTACCGGTTGCGGGTCTGTGAAAACGGGCTCGCAACTGGCAGAGGGGAAGGCCGCGGTGGGAGAGGAGTGCCGGTATTTCGGTGCGCCGTTCTCCCTGCCCCCCGCGGCCTTGACGGGGCTGCCACCGTCTTCGATGGCAGACGCGGTGGGGCTGCAGGGGAAGAGGAGTGTCGGTGTTTCGTTGCCGCTCTCCCTGTCCTCTGCAGCCGTTGGAAGGGTGCCTACTTCGGTGGGCGGCGAGGGAAGGGTAAGGGTGCTGCTCCGGGTACTTCTCTGGTGTAGCAGAGTGGACTTGTGAGCAGACCCTTTGGTGAGGTGGTCGGCCCGGTTCTTGGGCTGATCTGCCCACTTCGGTGGGAGGTTTGGTGCCGCTCGCCGCTGCTTCGGTTGCGGCGTTGCGGCTGCCGGTGGCGGAACTGCTTCGGCGGTCCCGCTACTGGATGGGGGGGGATGCCGGCTGCGGGTCTGTGTTAATAGGCTCGCAACCGGTAGAGGGGTGGACCGCGGCAGGAGGGGAGTCGTGGTATTTGCCAGTCTCCTGCTTCCGCGGCCCAGACGGGGCCGCCACCGTTTGATGGCGGACGCGGTGGGGCTGCAGGGGAGAGGGCCGGTGTTTCGGGCCCTGTCCACTGCAGCCGCTGTGGGGTTCCTACGGGGGCCTCACCAGATGGTGGCCTTCGGGCCTACCGCCGGGGCGTCGTAGTCGAATGCGCGAGCGATCCTGCGGCGTCCCATTATGGCGGAGGGGTTGGGATCGTTGGGGTTTAGTGGGTAGTACCGGCCCTTCTGGCTGGTGAGTCCCACACACCCACCTGGGGATAGGTGGACGGTGCGTAAATGCATTCCCCAACGTTAAAAAAAAAAAAAAAAAAAAAAAAAGGTTAGGTTAGGTTAGGTTAGGTTAGGTTAGGTTAGGTTGAGGTTGAAACTTGTTTTTGCTTTGCCTTTATGCGTTTTGTTGGATTGATTCTTTTGATTTTTGACTGTTTATGTTTACCGGACTCTGTTGATACATACTTGTTTTGTTTTTCGGCGTTGCTTATGGAAATTTGATCTTTGCCTGTGATTTGGATTTTGTCGTTGTTTTTGTTGTGTTGTGGGTGTTTGGCGTGTCTGGGCGATGGACTCAGACGTGTCCGAAGGGACGGACACGGATTCCTCTGTGGGGCGAAAGCGTACCCGCCCTTTGCCGCCTTTGGCTTCATCCTCCGGGTCAGAGACCGAAACGGAGATGACCGTTAGTGCCAAGTCGGCAAAAGCGCGCAGGGGTAAGCCCCAGCAGAGTGCTGATGGTGTGGGGTTGGCTCGCGCTCGTCGCGAACTCAGGGAGCTGGAGGAGGAGGACCGCGAGTTGGCGTTTGAGAAACGTCTGACGCAGCGGACCTACGGGAAGGGTGGCGCAAGTGCGCAATTTGATGACGAGTCGTCGGCCTCTGAGGCCCCGGCTCAACGAGACCCGGCTGAGCAGACGGCCGATGAGTTGCGGGAGCTCGCCAGCAAGAGCGTGGCATCAGTTCTGGAGGTGGCCAAAAAGTCAACAAACTTGAAGGGGACCATGATAAGGTTGTTGAAGGAGTCTGCTGCCACTCTCCAGAAGGTGGTGGACGCTCTGGCTGAGCGCACTGTGGCTGAGGAGGTGCAGAAGATAAGGGCCGATAATGCGCGTCTCCGTCGCGAGACGGATAATTTGAAGGCGGAGCTTAAAGCGCACCGCCGAGAATTTTGTGCGCTAAGGACTGAGCTGTCTGCGGCCAAGTCTGGCCCTTCGGATGCGTTTGCGGGGGATTGGATGGAGGAGATTCGGGCCTCCATAGTCGCCTCTGTGGGTACTCTGATTGATGCCCGCTTCGCTGGGATTGAGGAGCGTCTTCTCCCAGCGAAGACGGTGCGTCCCCCGCTAGCAGCGGACAGAAGGCGAGAGGTGGCTGCGCCTGCTTCTGCCCCGATCCCTACGCCCGCGAGGCGGGCGCCAGCGCCGGCTGTGGCAGTGGCTGGGGAAGGCTCGGCGCGTGGGCGCAAGTCAACGAAAAAGAGGGCTGCGACTCCTGCGCGCCCACGTTCCTCCGCGCCCGCGCCGGCTTCGTTGGCTCCACCTCCTCCAGTTGCTGGGCCGAGTCGTGCGGTAGCCCCGCGGGAGGAGACTTGGGCCACGGTTGTAAGGAAGGGGAAAGGGAAGGGGAAGAAGACTTCCTCTTCCACTCCGGCCCCCTCATCGGGGGTGGTGCGGGCGCCGCGTGCTCCCCAAACGCCAGTGAAGGCGAAAGTTGCTCCCCCACCACGCACGGCCGCGGTGATCATTCTGGTGTCACCGGAGGCAGCGGCGAAGGGGGTGACGTATGCGAGGGTGCTGGAAAAGGCCCAACAAAGCGTAGACCTGGCGCAGCTGGGCATAACAGGGGGGCTTTCGGTGAGGAAGGCAGCGACAGGAGCTCGGCTCCTGGAGCTCCCTGCGTCGGTCTCAACCGAAGTGGCGGATAGGCTGGCGGAGAGGCTGCGTCAGGTCTTGGACGGGCTGGCGACAGTCATCCGCCCAGAGAGGATGGCTGATGTGCGGATCTCGGGCCTGGACGACTCGGTCACTAGAGAGAAGGTGGCCGCAGCAGTTGCAAGTACGGGCAACTGCTCTGTGGCCTCGGTCCGGGTCAGCGAGATCCACACGGGGAAGCTTGGTGTGGGGTCGGCAGTCGTGAAGTGCCCCGTCACGGCGGCGAAAGTGGTGGCGGATGCCGGAAAGCTCTTGGTGGGCTGGTCGGCAGCCAAGGTGCAGGTTTTGGAGCAGCGCCCGTTGCGCTGCTTCAGATGCATGGGCATCGGCCATACTGTGCCAGTCTGCCCATCGAGAGTGGAAAGGGGGCGCCTCTGCTTCAGGTGTGGAGGTGAGGGGCACCATTCTGCGGAGTGCTCGGCGGCGGCGATGCGCTGCGCCGTATGCTCCGATGCGGGGCGCCCCTCGGGGCATATGATGGGTGGGGGCGATTGCCACCCACCCGTTACAAAGGGAAGGGTGGCTCAACAGACCAGAGCCGCCCCTAGTGTTGGAAGCCGCCAGGCTGAGGAGGAAGCTGTGATGTCATCTTAATGGCCGGACTCACACGCTTCCTCCAGACGAACGTCAACCACTCGGCTGGAGCGCAGGACTTGCTGCTGCAGTCCATGGCCGAGTGGGATATTGACCTGGCGGTGGCCGCTGAACCCTATTTCGTCCCCTCTCAACCACATTGGGTGGGGGACCTTGAGGGCTCAGTGGCAATTGTGTCTGGGAGCAGCACCGGCCCCCGTCTCTCGGCAATCGAGAGGGGCCAGGGACTTGTCGTGGCAGGGTGGGGGAAGTACGCGATAATTGGCGTGTACTTCTCCCCCAACCGTAGTCTGGCGGAGTTTGAGGTCTTTCTTGACTCCGTCCGGGCTGCGGTTTGCAGGGTGTCGCCGAGGCCCACTATCGTCCTCGGCGACTTTAATGCCAAGTCCATGGCCTGGGGGAATCCCACCACGGACGCTCGCGGTCGAGCTGTCCAGGTGTGGGCCCTACTCTCCGGGCTGTCCCTTCTCAATGTGGGGACGGCATTCACCTGCGTGCGGCAGCAGGGGGGGTCTGTGGTGGACCTAACGTTCGCCACCCCCGATGTTGCGCGCAGTGTGTCAAACTGGAGGGTAGAGGAGGAGGTGGAGACTCTGTCGGACCACAACTATGTCCGATTTGAGATCTCCACCCGTCCGGTGCCGATGGACCGCCCTAGAGGGCCCTCTCGAGCGTTTCCGAGGTGGGCCCTTGGCCAGCTTGATCCTGAGCTGGCCCGTGAAGCGGCCATCGTTGAAGCATGGTGCTCCCAGGGGAGTGTGGTGGGCGCCAGCTCCGATGTTGAGGAGCTGGCTGGCCGCATACGCGATGCCCTGACAAGGGTCTGCGATGCGGCCATGCCGCGGGCGCGCCGGTATTTAGGCCGGCGCAAGGCGGTGTATTGGTGGTCGCCCGAAATCGCACAGCTGCGGGCGGCCAGCAATAGAGCCAGGCGGGCTTACGTCCGGTGCCGTAGGAGGAACGGCCTGGACCCAGATCTGGAGAGCGAGCTGCGGCAGGCCTATAAGTCTGCGAGGAAGGCCCTGCAGCTCGCCATTAGCCAGGCCAAGGCGGCGGCTCGCCAGGAATTGCTGGCGGGCCTCGACAGGGATCCGTGGGGGCGCCCCTACATCAGCGCGCGGAACAAGCTCCGCGCGCACGGCGCCCCGGTCACGGAGACCACGCCGCCTGACGTCCTCCTACGGCTGGTGGAAGGGTTGTTTCCGGAGTCGTCTGGACACGTCCCCCCAGTGATGGCTCCTCCCTCATCTTTCGAGGGAGTGGAGGATATCCCCCCGATCACTGAGGGGGAATTTGACCTGGCCCTAGATAAGCTGCGGGCCAGGCGGACGGCTCCGGGACCGGACGGTATTCCGGGGCGAGTTCTGTGCATCGCCCTGGAATACCTGGGTGGGGATCTTCGGGACCTCTTCAACGCGTGTCTCCGTGTTGGGCAGTTCCCGAAGATCTGGAAGGAGGGGAAATTGTGCCTGCTGCCCAAGGAGGGTCGACCTCTAGACTCCCCTTCGGCATACAGGCCAATCGTGATGCTGAGTGAGATGGGCAAACTCTTCGAGAGAATCCTCGCTGCCCGTGTCACTCAGCATCTGGAGGAGGTGGGGCCGGGCCTTTCAGAGGCTCAGTTCGGGTTCAGGGCGGGTCGGTCGACCGTGGACGCCCTGAACGCCCTGAAGGTTCGGTCCTTGGCCGCTGTGGAGGAGGGAGACGTGCTCCTAGCCGTCTCGTTGGATGTGGCCAACGCCTTCAACACCCTGCCGTTCGAGACTCTACGAGAGGCGCTTCGATATCATGAGGTGCCTCTCTATCTCCGGCGGGTGTTGGACGCGTACCTCCACGACAGACAGGTCGTGTGGTTGGGGGCAAATGGGACGGTCGGTCGGCGACGTGTCGACTGCGGGGTTCCACAGGGGGCGGTTCTCGGCCCGGTTCTGTGGAACCTCGGGTATGACTGGCTCCTGCGGTGTCCGCTCCTTCCCGGGCTGGGTGTCATTGCTTACGCTGATGACACCCTGGTGACAGCCCGGGGTCGTACATACGAGGAGGCGGCACGCTTGGCCACAGTCGGCACCAATCTGGTCGTCGACCGGATAGGGATGTTGGGCCTGAGGGTCTCTGTGTCAAAAACGGAGGCCCTCCTCTTCCACGGCCCACGGAGGGGTGCCCCCCGCAACGCCTGTCTGCGCGTCCAGGGTAGGATGGTGGAGGTTCGGGCCCAAATGAAATACTTGGGCCTGACTCTGGACGGTCGCTGGACGTTTCGTGTCCACTTCGCCCAGCTCACCCCGAGACTGATGAGCGCCGCCTCGGCCCTCGGCAGGCTTCTGCCGAATGTCGGGGGCCCTGGATCTCCTTGCCGGCGGCTCTATGCCGGCATAGTGAGGTCCATGGCACTGTACGGTGCTCCTGTTTGGATCGACGCCCTCTCCGCGTCAAACAGGGCCCAATTGCGCAAGGCGCAGCGGGTCCTGGCGGTGAGGGCGATACGGGGGTACCGTACGGTGTCCTTCACGGCGGCGACGCTTCTGGCGGGCGATCCGCCCTGGGAACTCCAGGCGGAGGTGCTCGCCGAAGTGTACCAGTTTCGGGCGAGTGAGCGTGCGCGCGGGGAACGTCCAGCGCGGGAGGGAGTCGCTCGGATCAGGCGCCTAGCAGACGAGGCTCTGATCCGGCGCTGGTGGGAAGGACTGGGGAATCCAGCGGCTGGCCTGGCGACGGTGAGTGCGGTTCGTCCGCACTTGTCTCGCTGGGTCAGGAGGCCACACGGAGTCCTGACGTTCAGGCTGACACAGATGCTTACCGGGCACGGGTGCTTTGGTAAGTATCTGTTTCAGGTTGCGCGTCGGGAACCGTTGCCCGTATGCCACGAGTGTGGTGCGTCCTCGGACACCTCGTACCACACTCTCGTGGAATGCGCCGCTTGGGCTCCCCAGCGCCATGCCCTGATGGCGGTAGTGGGTGGAGACCTTTCGTTGTGCAGTGTGGTGGGGGCCATGCTGCGCGACGCGAGGTCCTGGTCGGCGATGGTCTCCTTCAGCGAGGCCGTCATCTCACTGAAGGAGACGGCGGAGAGGGAACGCGAGGCTAGCGCCTTAGCAGACCCTCTTCGTCGCCGTCGGCTGGGGGAGAGGAGGCGCCGGTATGCGCATCTTCTCCCGCCACCCTAGAGGAGCTACTGCGGGGGGGTCTCTCGTTGACTCCCCTGCACGTCATCGGGGTGGTCGGGATGCTCTGAGAATCGAGGGCATCCTGATTTAGGCGAGGATGGCCCGCGAGGTACGGGCCGACCGCAGGGGTGTTGTAGTGTGTGCGCAAGCGATCCTGCAACGCCCCATTGCACTGCGGCGACGGATTCCGCTGTGGGTTTTAGTGAGTAGGAGTCTCACAGTACCTTGGATTCCGCTGTGGGTTTTAGTGAGTAGGAGTCTCACAGTACCTTACCCATTGACGGCCGGTAAGGTCCCCATGATGGGTTTCCCCAGCGTCAACAAAAAAAAAAAAAAAAAAAAAAAGGTTAGGTTAGGTTAGGTTAGGTTAGGTTAGGTTAGGTTAGGTTAGGTTAGGTTAGGTTAGGTTAGGTTAGGTTAGGTTAGGTTAGGTTCCCGGGGGAGAGCTGACTCCTACCGGGCGCGTCCCCAGGTGGCGGATAGGGGAACGCCACCCGCTTGGAGGGGCGGGTGGTACCGGAGAAATCCGGCGCGGACCAACAGCGGGGGCGTGCCTCTAACCGTGGTTCAGATCCCCACGGTTAGAGGCACGCTCATGGAGGGGCCGCTCTCCGTTGAGGCTTCAGCTTCCGGAGTTGCGGCCACCGGGGTGGGGCCGCTTCGGCGGTCTCGCTTCCGGAGGGTGGGTACCGGTTGCGGGTCTGTGAAAACGGGCTCGCAACTGGCAGAGGGGAAGGCCGCGGTGGGAGAGGAGTGCCGGTATTTCGGTGCGCCGTTCTCCCTGCCCCCCGCGGCCTTGACGGGGCTGCCACCGTCTTCGATGGCAGACGCGGTGGGGCTGCAGGGGAAGAGGAGTGTCGGTGTTACGTTGCCGCTCTCCCTGTCCTCTGCAGCCGTTGGAAGGGTGCCTACTTCGGTGGGCGGCGTGGTTTGGGTAAGGGTGCTGCTCCGGGTACTTCTCTGGTGTAGCAGAGTGGACTTGCGAGCAGACCCTTTGGTGAGGTGGTCGGCCTGATTCTTGGGCTGGCCTGCCCACTTCGGTGGGAGGTTTGGTGCCGCTCGCCGCTGCTTCGGCTGCGGCGTTGTGGCTGCCGGTGACGGGACTGCTTCGGCGGTCCCGCTACTGGATGGGGGGGAATGCCGGCTGCGGGCCTGTGTTAATAGGCTCGCAGCCGGTAGAGGGGTGGGCCGCGGCAGGAGGGGAGTCGTGGTATTTGCCAGTCTCCTGCTTCCGCGGCCCAGACGGGGCCGTCACCGTCAGATGGCGGACGCGGTGGGGCTGCATGGGAGAGGGCCGGTGTTTCGGGCCCTGTCCACTGCAGCCGCTGTGGGGTTCCTACGGGGGCCCCACCTGATGGTGGCCTTCGGGCCTACCGCCGGGGCGTCGTAGTGGAATGCGCGAGCGATCCTGCGGCGCCCCATTATGGCGGCTGGGAGGGGATCGTTGGGGTTTAGTGGGTAGTACCGGCTCTTCTAGCTGGTGAGTCCCACACACCCACCTGGGGTAAAGGTGGACGGTGCGTAAATGCATTCCCCAACGTTAAAAAAAAAAAAAAAAAAAAAAAAAAAAAAAAAAAAAAAAAAAAAAAAAAAAGGTTAGGTTAGGTTAGGTTAGGTTAGGTTAGGTTAGGTTAGGTTAGGTTAGGTTCCCGGGGGAGAGCTGACTCCTACCGGGCGCGTCCCCAGGTGGCGGATAGGGGAACGCCACCCGCTTGGAGGGGCGGGTGGTACCGGAGAAATCCGGCGCGGACCAACAGCGGGGGCGTGCCTCTAACCGTGGTTCAGATCCCCACGGTTAGAGGCACGCTCATGGAGGGGCCGCTCTCCGTTGAGGCTTCGGCTTCCGGAGTTGCGGCCACCGGGGTGGGGCCGCTTCGGCGGTCTCGCTTCCGGAGGGTGGGTACCGGTTGCGGGTCTGTGAAAACGGGCTCGCAACTGGCAGAGGGGAAGGCCGCGGTGGGAGAGGAGTGCCGGTATTTCGGTGCGCCGTTCTCCCTGCCCCCCGCGGCCTTGACGGGGCTGCCACCGTCTTCGATGGCAGACGCGGTGGGGCTGCAGGGGAAGAGGAGTGTCGGTGTTACGTTGCCGCTCTCCCTGTCCTCTGCAGCCGTTGGAAGGGTGCCTACTTCGGTGGGCGGCGTGGTTTGGTAAGGGTGCTGCTCCGGGTACTTCTCTGGTGTAGCAGAGTGGACTTGCGAGCAGACCCTTTGGTGAGGTGGTCGGCCTGATTCTTGGGCTGGCCTGCCCACTTCGGTGGGAGGTTTGGTGTCGCTCGCCGCTGCTTCGGCTGCGGCGTTGTGGCTGCCGGTGACGGGACTGCTTCGGCGGTCCCGCTACTGGATGGGGGGGAATGCCGGCTGCGGGCCTGTGTTAATAGGCTCGCGGCCGGTAGAGGGGTGGGCCGCGGCAGGAGGGGAGTCGTGGTATTTGCCAGTCTCCTGCTTCCGCGGCCCAGACGGGGCCGTCACCGTTAGATGGCGGACGCGGTGGGGCTGCATGGGAGAGGGCCGGTTTTTCGGGCCCTGTCCACTGCAGCCGCTGTGGGGTTCCTACGGGGGCCCCACCTGATGGTGGCCTTCGGGCCTACCGCCGGGGCGTCGTAGTTGAATGCGCGAGCGATCCTGCGGCGCCCCATTATGGCGGCTGGGAGGGGATCGTTGGGGTTTAGTGGGTAGTACCGGCCCTTCTGGCTGGTGAGTCCCACACACCCACCTGGGGTAAAGGTGGACGGTGCGTAAATGCATTCCCCAACGTTAAAAAAAAAAAAAAAAAAAAAAAAAAAGGTTAGGTTAGGTTAGGTTAGGTTAGGTTAGGTTAGGTTAGGTTAGGTTAGGTTAGGTTAGGTTAGGTTAGGTTAGGTTAGGTTAGGTTAGGTTAGGTTAGGTTAGGTTAGGTTAGGTTAGGTTAGGTTAGGTTAGGTTAGGTTAGGTTAGGTTAGGTTAGGTTAGGTTAGGTTAGGTTAGGTTAGGTTAGGTTAGGTTAGGTTAGGTTAGGTTAGGTTAGGTTAGGTTAGGTTAGGTTAGGTTAGGTTAGGTTAGGTTAGGTTAGGTTAGGTTAGGTTAGGTTAGGTTAGGTTAGGTTAGGTTAGGTTAGGTTAGGTTAGGTTAGGTTAGGTTAGGTTAGGTTAGGTTAGGTTAGGTTAGGTTAGGTTAGGTTAGGTTAGGTTAGGTTAGGTTAGGTTAGGTTAGGTTAGGTTAGGTTAGGTTAGGTTAGGTTAGGTTAGGTTAGGTTAGGTTAGGTTAGGTTAGGTTAGGTTAGGTTAGGTTAGGTTAGGTTAGGTTAGGTTAGGTTAGGTTAGGTTAGGTTAGGTTAGGTTAGGTTAGGTTAGGTTAGGTTAGGTTAGGTTAGGTTAGGTTAGGTTAGGTTAGGTTAGGTTAGGTTAGGTTAGGTTAGGTTAGGTTAGGTTAGGTTAGGTTAGGTTAGGTTAGGTTAGGTTAGGTTAGGTTAGGTTAGGTTAGGTTAGGTTAGGTTAGGTTAGGTTAGGTTAGGTTAGGTTAGGTTAGGTTAGGTTAGGTTAGGTTAGGTTAGGTTAGGTTAGGTTAGGTTAGGTTAGGTTAGGTTAGGTTAGGTTAGGTTAGGTTAGGTTAGGTTAGGTTAGGTTAGGTTAGGTTAGGTTAGGTTAGGTTAGGTTAGGTTAGGTTAGGTTAGGTTAGGTTAGGTTAGGTTTTTTTTTTTTTTTTTTTTTTTTTTTTTTTTTGTTTCTTGCCGGAACTCCTCCGACGTGGTGGTCGGAGACTTTTTTTACAGTGTTATTTATTTCAACTTAATCAGAAGGTACAATATGCAACTTTCTATTTACATGTTCTATTAATATCTTATTCTTACTGGTAATTACACTTTTGCTATATCTTATTTATCTAATCTTATATCTAACAATGTTTTACTTATAATTATGTATACATATTATATATTGTTTCCAATATATGTATGCTACTTTCCATGCTTGTCTTTTTTTAATTACTTTTTTGGGCACTGGTTCAGTTTTTCCTTGGGGTTTTTTTTTTTTTTTTTTTTTTTTTTTTTTTTTTTTTTTTTTTTTTTTTTTTTTTTTTTTTTTTTTCCCAGTGTTCCATTTTTATTACTTATTAGATACTTAGTCTACTACCTTGTGTCTCTTATTAGCTACTTTTGTTATGTAAGTGCAATATGTTATAAAGATCCCTTGATGGGATTTGTCTGTCAGTAATTTGTGCAAGTTACTTTCTATTATATCGAGTTTTGTGGCTCCCTCCAGGTCACAGCGGGCCATGCAGAATCTTGGGCATTCAGTTAACAGGTGGAGGATTGTTTCGTCAGTGCCAGGGTCGCAGTGGCACCCTGGACTGGGTATACATTTAAACCGCGCCAAGTATTCCGCATAGCCGCCATGCCCCGTGAGAGCCTGCACTAGCACAGGGGTCAACGTAATTTTTCGTGTCAGTTTAAAAGCCGCATATATAGTCGGGAGGAAAATCTTTGTTATTTTGGCTTTTGTGCTGTTTATATATATCTCATTCCATTCAGATACCGTATCGGCCCGGATAAGGGATTTGAGGGTGGAGGTTGGGAAGGAGTCGTACACCGGTGCATGTTTATTTTTTAGAGTGGCCGATTTCGCCAGCTCGTCAGCTCGCTCGTTACCAGTGGTGCCTGCGTGAGCTCTGACCCAAAAGAAATTTAGTTTTTTCCCCTTTTTCGTGACCTCTCTAACCTTGCTTTTAATTTGGAGCGCTAGTGGGTGGGTGGTATCATACCTTTGCAATAGGTCCAAGGAGGACCTGGAGTCGCTGAGGATGTCCACCTCCTCCTCTTGAGACCCCAGTGCAATCTCCGTGGCCCTGTGGAGCGCGAGCATTTCGGCTTGGAACACTGAGCAGTAAGGTGCTAGACTATACTTTCTGCTCAGTGTTTCTTGCCCCTGCTTCCAGCATGACAATGCCGCGCCCACACCGTCACGGTTCGGTTAGGTTAGGTTAGGTTAGGTTAGGTTAGGTTAGGTTAGGTTAGGTTAGGTTAGGTTAGGTTAGGTTAGGTTAGGTTAGGTTAGGTTAGGTTAGGTTAGGTTAGGTTAGGTTAGGTTAGGTTAGGTTAGGTTAGGTTAGGTTAGGTTAGGTTAGGTTAGGTTAGGTTAGGTTAGGTTAGGTTAGGTTAGGTTAGGTTAGGTTAGGTTAGGTTAGGTTAGGTTAGGTTAGGTTAGGTTAGGTTAGGTTAGGTTAGGTTAGGTTAGGTTAGGTTAGGTTAGGTTAGGTTAGGTTAGGTTAGGTTAGGTTAGGTTAGGTTAGGTTAGGTTAGGTTAGGTTAGGTTAGGTTAGGTTAGGTTAGGTTAGGTTAGGTTAGGTTAGGTTAGGTTAGGTTAGGTTAGGTTAGGTTAGGTTAGGTTAGGTTAGGTTAGGTTTTTTTTTTTTTTTTTTTTTTTTTTTTTTTTTTTTTTTTTTTATTGGGCCGAATTTCCTCTGGCATGGGGGCCAGAGACCTTTTTTACAATCTGGTATTATTACATAATTTTTAGACCTGGAGGTTTTGTGGTTTTTTACATTTATTGTTTACAATTTTCTTAATCTATGAAAGAGGGAGCTTTATTTATTCTATCATTTTTACATCTTGTATTTTAATCTTACTTGTTCAAATTGGTTTTGTTTATGTACATTATTTTTACCTTATTTCTTAGTCAAATTTTTGTTACATGTTTATTGCGTGTGATTTCACTGTTTTTATACTACTTACACTAATCATTAGACATTTGTACTGGGATGTATAAACTATTTTGGTAATTCTTAATCTACTTTTCTTATGTTAAGTATAACTTATATATTGTTTAACAATATATGTTATAACTAATTCCATACTACTAATTATTTGCTTATTTTAAGTACTGGTTTTATTATATATGTTTTTTTTTTTTTTTTTTTTTTTTTTTTTTTTTTTTTTTTTTTTTTTTTTTTTTTTTTTTTTCAGTACTATGTTTTTTTTTGTTACTTATACTTATCTTAATTGTTATTTTGTGTTGTCATGGTGCCATCTGTTGTACATTGTCAGCGAAACTTTACATTTCCTGTACATATGTTGCAGTGGTGTTTTCCTATGTTGCTTTTCCGACTCGTGCTTTTCGGGGTAAGACTTCTTGCCTCTAGGTATAGTCATTATACCGTGCTTTAGGGAGTCTGATGCTTTTTGTGGTTTTTATTTCAGCAGTATGCCACGCTAGAGCGGGCTAGGGCATCCCACTTCTTCCTCACTGGGCAGTGCACGTCGAAGCTGTTGTGGTTGGTTTTCGCACATTTAGCCTTCAGGCAGTTCCTGCATGTCGGCTCCTCTCCTGCCTGAAGGCTCGGACATTCGCTGCGTAGATGGGGTCCTGAGCAGTGGCTGCACAAGTCCACACTCTCAGTGCACCACTTTTTCCCATGTCCGAACGCCAGGCATCGCGAACACTGCACCAGTGGGGAAAGGTCGAAGACTGGAACCCTCTGGATATCCACATACAGTTTTCCTGCAGAGGTCATCGCCTGCCAGACTTGCGGCGAGACTTCGAGTACTATGTGGGTCTCCAGAGGGTTCTTTGCCTTCCTCCTATGTCTAACTTTCATTCGGTAGTCGTCGACTTCAATATGTTGAAATAATTCTTCATTTTGTCCGTCTATTGACTGTAAAAGCTCCTTGTCCGTGATACTTGCTATAACATTCCTAATTATTACCAATGGGTCTTTGTTTTCTTTCACTTCCACTTTGAATTTGTTCTTTTCCAGTTTTGTTTTTATTTCGTCGAAATCCTCCTTCTTCTCGCAGCCTAATAGTACTCTCTGGTCTTTTACTTTTCTCAGCTTTGAGATGTGAAGCCGAGATCTCGTCGCGTCCAAGGTGTCTCTAATCTTTTCCATGACCTCCTCACTTGTATCTATACCGTTGTCTGTTCCAACGATGAGGCAGTGAGTTTTCTTTGGCTGTTCATTTACAGCTTCTGCGTAAGTCTTTTGTACTAAGTTTTCAGTTTCTATTATTTTGTTGCTAGGTTTTGGTTCTTCTCTAATTGATTTTATTTCTTCTTTAAGGTCTTCTATTGCTCTACTTATTTGTGTCGGTTCTTCTCTAATTATCATTTTTATATCTTCTTTAATGTCTTCTATGATTTTACTTGTGATTTTGGGTTCTTCTTGAATTGTTTTAATTTCGTTTCTAAGGTCTTTGATTTCCTGCTCTGTTTTCATTGTATTTAAATTTTGAATTTTTATCTCTTTCGTTAATTTCTCTAATTTGTCGTTAATTTGTTCTAAATTTTCGTTTTGTTTATGTGAAACTGCCTCATCGGGTTTATTCAAGATGTTTTCATATAGGGTCTTGGATAGTTCTAATTTCTCCGTGTTTAATTGCACTATTAGATCGTATAGGCCGTGGACGCTTATTGTAATTTCGTCTTTTATCGATTTTTTCAAATTTCCTGATAACTTCATATTTAGTTCAGCTCTCTTTAAAAAGTCTTTGGCTTTTTTCATGAGTTCCTCAGGTGGTAATATTAGGTCTGCTTTTTTGTTAGGATTATCTAGGCTAGTTCTAGTTGAACTGGCCTTTATCTTTGATGTGGACGGTTCTGTGTCCATGGAGGATCTGGATGTCTTCGGTGTTCTGATCATCGTGGGTGTTTGAAATTCGGTCCTCGTCAAATTGTATATGAATATATGGTGATTCCCGAGTGTAGAGAGCTCGGGAAAGTCTCTATATAAATTAAAACTATCTTATTTCTAACTTAATACTAAGTTGGATCTAAATTATTATTTACAAGTCCTAAAAAGAATTATTTTTCGGGGTAGGGGAGGGGGGGGAGGGGGTAGGGGGAATCTGTTGATAGGAGCTTCTAGGATAGGCCGAGACCTTTCTAACGAGCCCAAACTCGGGGTCTGTAAGTCTGTTTTTAACAGAGTTGGGCTAATTTATAAGTTAAAGGGGTTTTGCGGGGTTGTTTACAGAATTTTTATTTATTTTAATTTAGAATATGGGTTTTGGGGGGACTCACTACGATATATATTTTTTCCAGAAAAATCGTAGGAGTGGAATTTTTTATAATGGGGTTTTTTAAGTTTTTAAACAAGTTATGGGGTTTCTAAAAATCTAAGTTTGGGGGCCTTGGATGCGGCACTCCAGCGCCTTTCACCCGACACCTATTTTGTCTAAATCGGTTGAGTAGTTCCCGAGATATTTCGGTTTTTAGTAGAGGGGGGGTGAAGGTCGCGCGGGGGGTTGGGGGGGGGGGGGAGGTCTCGTGGGTAGCCTTGGGGGTCTTTGGGGGTGTTTGGGGTGTTTCGGGGGGTAGGGGGTCTTGGAGGTAATGGAGGTCCCAGGACTGTGAGACAATTAGGGATAAAGTTATGGGAGTTTGAAATTTTCTGTAAAAACTTATAAAACTTTGATTCGGAAAAATGAAAAAGATATTTACAAGTATTTATGCGATTTTACAAGTATTGTTTGGCGGAACTGTGAAAGGAGAAATACAATGGAACTATACAGAACTTTACAGAACTTTTTGGTACTTTCTAGATATGACTTGGGGGAGTCCTGGGGGGTTGGGGTTCTGGGGGTCTGGGGGTCTGGGGGTCCGTGGGGGTCTTGGGGGTCGCTTGAGGACGGTGCCTGGTATCTATGAATGCTGTCGTCAAGTGAATATGTCCCTATGGCACAGTGGTAATGTAGTTCGGTAAGTATGTATTCGATTTTATTATATATTGTTCAGAGAGGGGTATGTAGGGGAGAGGGGTAGGCTTTTTGATAGAGGGTATGGGTGCAGGGGGGAACGCTACTCGGTGAGGGGAAGGGGGGGAGAGGGGTATGCCACTCGAGGAGGGGCAGGGGTGAGGGGAACGGTGCGCTACTCAGTGAGGGGTATACTATAGGGGAAAGGGGGGTATGCTATTCGATGAGGGGTATGCGAGAGGGGAAAGGGGGGATGTGCTACTCAGTGAGGGGTAAGGTGCGGGGTGAGGGGGGGATATTATTGCGTAGAGGATCGCGTGATACGGGGGAAGGGGCGAGGGGAATGTACACAGGGGCTTAGCAACTAGAATGTTCTATTTAAAATTTTAAAGTATTTACCCTATGGTTCAATAGTTCTATGTGGTCACAGGTTCGATTTTAAAGGTCAAAACGCAACTTTATGTCTTAGTCTATAAGGTCCAACTTAGATTTAATTAATCTATTTTATATTTTTAAGTCAATATTTATACAATATTTTTATTATAATGAACTTAAGGTTCAATTTCCTAGTCAAATTTTTTATTTTAATATTTAAGCTAAAGTCCCGCTCTAGCTTGTCTAAATGTCTAAATGTATTTTAAGCTCCGCCCCTTATCTATATTAAACCGAAATTGTGCGATCTTGTTGTATGTTGATTTTATATTAAGTTTTTATATATATATTTTTACTATAAAAAATTTTTTATTTAATTTTCAAAATGAATAAATGAATTTAATTTTATTTTAGTTATCTAAGGTTAATTCTGAATTTACAATTTTCGAAAAAATTTTTAATTTTAGTTTTTTATTATTTACGAGTAAGTACGGGTGATGGCTATAGTATCTGTTGCAGTAGTTTAGGCCACTCCTTTTCAATATATACAATTTCGGTCGCACAATTTTTGTTCGTTGAAGTTAGTTTACTCTGGTTTTATATATAATTTTAATTAAATTTTAAATTTTAAATATAGTAATGAAATATACTTCTACTGTTACGTTAATTATTGTTCCAAAAGTTTTTATTTTCTACT
The DNA here is from genome assembly GCA_905404265.1 of Fabriciana adippe. NCBI lineage: Eukaryota > Metazoa > Arthropoda > Insecta > Lepidoptera > Nymphalidae > Fabriciana > Fabriciana adippe. Next base: position 13,032,757 of record FR990005.1, read on the forward strand.
TTAAAATTTACTTTTACTATGAATTTTTAATATTTTAATAGGAAGTAACTCCGGGTAAACTAACTTGTTTCGAGTTTGATGTAAAATTTTTCCACAATATCTATTTTTAATATACAAAATACCTTATTCTATATATTGGCTAATATCTTCGCTGTTTCTCGATGGATTTTCATGATTTTTTCAGATTCTTAAAGATGAATAACCAGGCTTCAATTTGCAATAAATTTTGGGGGGGGTCGTCGCTGAAAATATTTTTTAAATTGCTTCTGAACTTTGGCAATTTTTTTCGTAATATACGATGTTGTATAACTCCTTCAATTTTCGTCGTAGAAAGACGGGAAAAAGCTTTTCTGGCTGGGCTCGATCTCCTCTTACATAAAATGTGCGTTTCAACTCTCCGCGACTCTCCGTTTCGGAAAGAGCAATTGTGTCCAAGTTGTTTTTTTGGGATTTTCACTCACTTCCTGTAGCCGGAAAAATCCGAGTGAGGTGTCGTTGGATAGGTCTTTTCACAAGCTTTCTAACGCACTAATAAAAACAGGGTGTCGTCGATCTTATTTGCGCGCCGCACGCCGAAATAGTTTTTAATTTTTAAAAGTTTTCGTTTTTCGGTGAAAAACGGTCTAAATTTTGGCACTTTATTGTCACTTTTTGGTGTCCGATATGCACTAGCACTCACTGCACAATTGTATATAGTTTTCGCGAAATAAATCGTCCTTTTTACTATTTTTAGCGATTTTTACTTAGTTTCCGCGTTGTTTCTTTGTACGGAGCGCCGTTTTCGATGCGCGTGGCGCGTCCGTTCGCTCCCAGCGGTCGAGCGGGACTGGGTTAGGTTAGGTTAGGTTAGGTTAGGTTAGGTTAGGTTAGGTTAGGTTAGGTTAGGTTAGGTTAGGTTAGGTTAGGTTAGGTTAGGTTAGGTTAGGTTAGGTTAGGTTAGGTTAGGTTAGGTTAGGTTAGGTTAGGTTAGGTTAGGTTAGGTTAGGTTAGGTTAGGTTAGGTTAGGTTAGGTTAGGTTAGGTTAGGTTAGGTTAGGTTAGGTTAGGTTAGGTTAGGTTAGGTTAGGTTAGGTTAGGTTAGGTTAGGTTAGGTTAGGTTAGGTTAGGTTAGGTTAGGTTAGGTTAGGTTAGGTTAGGTTAGGTTAGGTTAGGTTAGGTTAGGTTAGGTTAGGTTAGGTTAGGTTAGGTTAGGTTAGGTTAGGTTAGGTTAGGTTAGGTTAGGTTAGGTTAGGTTAGGTTAGGTTAGGTTAGGTTAGGTTAGGTTAGGTTCCCGGGGGAGAGCTGACTCCTACCGGGCGCGTCCCCAGGTGGCGGATAGGGGAACGCCACCCGCTTAGAGGGGCGGGTGGTACCGGAGAAATCCGGCGCGGACCAACAGCATGGGGGGCGGGGGGTCTGCAGCCACGGGCCGTCGAACGTGGTTGAGGCCCGCAACCCGCACGGTGCCGCTCGTCGTTAGAGTGCGACTTTCGACGTTGCGGCTACCGGTTTGGGGAGGGTTGCCACTTCGGTGGCAGGACGGGTGTCCACCTCGGTGGACTGATTGGTGCCCCTCGTTCGTGGCTGCATCTGACGGCGTTGCGGCCATTGACGGGGGGATGGTGGAGGGTGTCGACTGATCGCTGGCCCGACGGTCACGGACGGACACCAGATGGACGGGGCTGCTTGCGGCCGGTTGTGGTGGTTGCCCACTTCGGTGGGTGGAGTGAAGTCCACTTTTGTGGAAGGACTGGTGGCCTCCCCCTGTCGCGGCTGTTTAACTGTCGGGGTTGCAGTCGCGGGTCTGGTTCCGCTTACGCGGTCCCGTTGACCCGATGGGGGGTGGCGTGGCGTGAGTGGATGGGTCCCACTTCGGTGGGGGGTTTGGCCCACTTCGGTGGGAGGAGTTGGGTCGCGCGTCGTGGCTTCGGCTGTCGGCGTGTGACCGGTGGAGGGGTGGGCCGCGGCAGGAGGGGAGTCGTGGTATTTGCCAGTCTTCTCCTTCCGTGGTCCGGACGGGGCTGCGCGTCGTGGCTTCGGCTGTCGGCGTGTGGCCGCCGGTGGCGGGACCGCCTCGGTGGTCCCGCGATCGGATGGGGGGTGCCGGTGGCGAGGCTGTGTTAATAGCCTCGCAACCGGCAGAGGAGTGGGTCGCGGCGGGAGGGGAGTCGTGGTATTTGCCAGTCTTCTCCTTCCGCGGCCCGGACGGGGCCGCGCGTCGTGGCTTCGGCTGTCGGCGTGTGGCCGCCGGTGGCGGGACCGCTTCGGTGGTCCCGCGATCGGATGGGGGAGAGCCGGTGGCGGGGCTGTGTTAATAGCCCCGCAACCGGTAGAGGGGTGGACCGCGGCGGGAGGGGAGTCGTGGTATTTGCCAGTCTCCTGCTTCCGCGGCCCAGACGGGGCCGCCACCGTTTGATGGCGGACGCGGTGGGGCTGCAGGGAAGAGGGCCGGTATTTGGCCCTGACTTCTGCAGCCGCGTGGGGTTCCTACGGGGGCCTCACTGGATGGTGGCCTTCGGGCCTACCGCCGGGGCGTCGTAGTTGAATGCGCGAGCGATCCTGCGGCGTCCCACTATGGCGGAGGGGAGGGGATCGTTGGGGTTTAGTGGGTAGTACCGGCTCTTCTAGCTGGTGAGTCCCACACACCCACCTGGGGTTATAGGTGGACGGTGCGTAAATGCATTCCCCAACGTTAAAAAAAAAAAAAAAAAAAAAAAAAAAAAAAAAAAAAAAGGTTAGGTTAGGTTAGGTTAGGTTAGGTTAGGTTAGGTTAGGTTAGGTTAGGTTAGGTTAGGTTAGGTTAGGTTAGGTTCCCGGGGGAGAGCTGACTCCTACCGGGCGCGTCCCCAGGTGGCGGATAGGGGAACGCCACTCGCCTTCGGACCGGGCGGGTGGTACCGGAGAAATCCGGCGCGGACCAACAGCATGGGGGGCGGGGGGCCTGCAGCCACGGGCCGTCGAACGTGGTTGAGGCACAACCCGCACGGTGCCGCTCGTCGTTAGTGTGCGGCTTTCGACGTTGCGGCTACCGGTTGGGGAGGGTGCCCACTTCGGTGGGCGGACGGGTGTCCACCTCGGTGGACTGATTGGGAGCTTCTCGTTAGTGGCTGCATCTGACGGCGTTGCGGCCACTAACGGGGGGATGGTGGTGGGTGTCGACTGATCGCTGGCCCGACGGTCACGGACGGACACCAGAAGGACGGGGCTGCTCTTGCGGCCGGTTGTGGTGGTTACCCACTTCGGTGGGTGGAGTGAAGTCCGCTTTTGTGGAAGGATTGGTGGCCTCCCCCTGTCGCGGCTGTTGAACTGTCGGGGTTGCAGTCGCGGGTCTGGTTCCGCTTAGGCGGTCCCGTTGACCCGATGGGGGGTGGCGTGGGGTGTTTGGTTGGGGGCCCACTTCGGTGGGGGGGTTTGGCCCACTTGGTGGGAGGAGTGGGGTCGCGCGTCGTGGCTTCGGCTGTCGGCGTGTGACCGGTAGAGGGGTGGGCCGCGGCAGGAGGGGAGTCGTGGTATTTGCCAGTCTTCTCCTTCCGTGGTCCGGACGGGGCCGCGCGTCGTGGCTTCGGCTGTCGGCGTGTGGCCGCCGGTGGCGGGACCGCTTCGGTGGTCCCGCGATCGGATGGGGGGGGAGCCGGGGGCGAGGCTGTGTTAATAGCCTCGCAACCGGTAGAGGGGTGGACCGCGGCGGGAGGGGAGTCGTGGTATTTGCCAGTCTCCTGCTTCCGCGGCCCAGACGGGGCCGCCACCGTTTGATGGCGGACGCGGTGGGGCTGCAGGGGAGAGGGCCGTTGTTTCGGGCCCTGACTTCTGCAGCCGCGTGGGGTTCCTACGGGGGCCCCACTGGATGGTGGCCTTCGGGCCTACCGCCGGGGCGTCGTAGTGGAATGCGCAAGCGATCCTGCGGCGTCCCATTATGGCGGAGGGGTGGGGATCGTTGGGGTTTAGTGGGTAGTACCGGCTCTTCTAGCTGGTGAGTCCCACACACCCACCTGGGGTTATAGGTGGACGGTGCGTAAATGCATTCCCCAACGTTAAAAAAAAAAAAAAAAAAAAAAAAAAAAAAAAAAAAAGGTTAGGTTAGGTTAGGTTAGGTTCACAGCTGTTGCCAAGTGCCCGATCGCAGCAGCTAAGCGGGTGGCCGACGCACGCCGACTATTGGTTGGGTGGTCGTCGGCCACGGTGGAGGTTCTAGCGCAGCGGCCCTTGCGCTGTTTCAAGTGCATGGGACTGGGACATACAGTTTCCATGTGCTCGTCGAAGGTTGAGAGGGGGCGCCTCTGTTTCCGGTGCGGCGGCGAAGGTCACATTGCCGTTGACTGCACCGAGAAGAAGCTGCGCTGCGCGGTATGCGCCGATGCCGGGCGCCCCTCTGGGCACGTGATGGGTGGAAACGATTGTAAGCCACCCGTCACGAAAGGTAGGGCGGCTCAACAGACCAGAGCCGCCCCTAGTGTTGGAGGCCGCCAGGCTGAGGAGGAAGCTGTGATGTCATCTTAATGGCCGGACTCACACGCTTCCTCCAGACGAACGTCAACCACTCGGCTGGAGCGCAGGACTTGCTGCTGCAGTCCATGGCCGAGTGGGATATTGACCTGGCGGTGGCCGCTGAACCCTATTTTGTCCCCTCCCAGCCACATTGGGTGGGGGACCTTGAGGGCTCAGTGGCGATTGTGTCTGGGAGCAGCACCGGCCCCCGTCTCTCGACAATTGAGAGGGGCCAGGGACTTGTCGTGGCAGGGTGGGGAGAGTACGCGATAGTCGGCGTGTACTTCTCCCCCAACCGCAGTCTGGCGGAGTTCGAGGTCTTTCTCGACTCCGTCCGTGCTGCGGTTTGCAGGTTGTCGCCGAGGCCCACTATCGTCCTCGGCGACTTTAATGCCAAGTCCCTGGCCTGGGGGAACCCCACCACGGACGCTCGAGGACGAGCTGTCCAGGTGTGGGCCCTACTCTCCGGGCTGTCCCTCCTCAATGTGGGGACGGCTTTCACGTGCGTGCGGCAGC
>FR990005.1:13042735-13062735 GCA_905404265.1 Fabriciana adippe
ATTTCTTTTTGTAGTTCCAAGATTGTTTGTTGCGTTTCTGTGTGTTGTTTCGCTATTTGTTCCGTTAGTTTGTCTAGTTTGTCGTTCATTCCTTTTATTTCTTGTGATTGCGTTTTATCTACTTGTATCTCATCGATCTTCTCCACCACAGCCGCCAGAACCTCTCTTGAAAGTTCTGTCAGATCGCAGTTTATGCCATCTACCAAGAAGAATAGTTTCTGCGCGGATTTTGCTATGGTATCCTTTATGGTTGGCTCTAAGTTCTCCGAGCTTTCCAGGCTTTCCATGATTCGGTCCAGGCAATTATCTGCTTCTTTACTCACTACGCTTTGTGAATTAACAAGGTTTGATTTTTGTCTAACGAAGGTGATTAATGTTTGAGGTAAGGGAATGGAACTCCTGTCCGTTCCTGGCGATTGTGACGGTGAAGGCGATGATGATGGCTGTGGTGTAGCCTTTGCACTTGTTTTTGTCGTCCTTGGCTTTGGCTTTGCCATTTTTGCCTTCGCTGCTGGCGGTTTGGACGTTTTAGGTGGCGTCCTTTGCATTGTCGGAGGAGTCCGGCTTTCGTCCGTTTGTAAATGTTAGTAAATTCCCGAGTGTATAGTGCTCGGGAGGTCTTTAGCTTTACGCGGTGTATAGGTCCGCTATCTTTATTAGTCTAATTTACTAACTAGTCCTATTTCTTATAGTTTATTTATATAAAGTCACTATTTAAGGGGGGGAGAGAGGAGTAGGGGGGAGATATCTGGATTTTGTTTATGGGTGAGTATAGGTGGAGCTGGGGCCTTTCTAACGAGCCCAAACTCGGGTACTTTTGGTCAAAAATTCACTGGGTTAGGCTAATTTTTATCTTTTTGGGGTTTTACGGGGTTGTTTATGAGAGTTTTTGCAATTTTAATTTTGATTTGAGTTTCTTGTGTGTCCGTCTGTTATATATATTTTTTAGTCCGAAATCGTAGGAGTGGGTTTGTAATAAAGTGGGTTTTTTAAGAATTTCAACAAGAAGGGGGTTTTCTAAAATTTTTATTTCAGGGGTCGCAGGTGCGGCTCTCCAGCGCCTTTCACCGGACTCCTGTTTTGTTGAAATCGGTTGAGTACTTTGGGAGTTATGGCTGTTTAAAGTAGAGGGGGGGTGAAAGGTGCGCGGGGGGTCGGGGGGGGGGGGGGGCTCGTGGGTAGCCTTGGGGGTGTTTCGGGGGGTGGGGGGTGTTGGGGATATCGCTAGTCCCAGAGCGATAGGACAAACTGGGGGGAAGTTAGAGGTGATTTTCTAAAATGGCGGAAGTTGTAAAATTTTATAACTAACTTTTCACTTAGAAATGAAAAGGCCTGATAAAGTTAAGTTAATGAACGGGACTTGTTAATTATGAAATAGGATTTCTCTAAGTGAGTTAACGAAAATGTTTGGCGGAGTTAATTGGCGGAACTGTTATGGAACTATACAGAACTTTACGGAACTTTTTGGAACTTTGGGAATATGCCTTGGGTGTGCTGGGGGGTCGGGGGGGGTACTTGGGGGTTGGGGGTCTGGGGTCCGGGAGTCTTGGGGGTTGCTTGGGGACGGTGCCTGGTGGCTATCTGATGCTGTCGTCAAGTGAATATGTCCCTATAGCTCAGTAGTGGTGTTTGTCGGTAAGTATGTATTCGATTTTTTAAAATTTTGTTTTGTATAGGGGTGTTGTTGCGGGGGGGTGGGAAGTGGTGCGATGTATAGGGTGAGGGGTGAAGGGTGAGGGGTGAGGGGGTAGGGGGGTAGGGGTGCGGGGTATTGGTTTTAAGGGTTGGGGTGAGGGGCAGGGAAACGCTATTCAGAGAGGGGTATGCTGGGAGGGAGGGAGGGTGGATACGCTACTCAGAGCGGGGTGTGCGGGGGGGGGAAGGATTGTGCTACTCAACGAGGGGTATGGGCGCGGGGTAAGGGGTACTGTTGCTTAGGAGAATATAGTGTATATGGATGAGTGCGGGGATAGGGGTAAGGGTCAGGGGGGACTAGTGGAACAATCTAGAATATTAAATTTTAAATATGCAATTTTTCACCTATGGTGCAGTGGTTAATTATATTATAGCGGGTTCGATATTCCCGGTCAAAGTGAACCTTATCTGCTATTTAATAAAGTTCAAAAAGTCACTTGTTTACTTTATCCTAATTTTAAATTTAATTAATATTTGTCAAAATTATATTAGTCTTATGTCTAAGAGATAAGGTCCACTATGTCTACTTAAAATTAAAAATATACTTAAATCTAAAGTCCAGCTCGAACTTGGAATATCAATTTTGTTGCTCCGCCCTTTATGTATGATGAACGAAAATTGTTCGACGTCGTATGTTCGTTGAAGTTTTTTATATTATTTTTACTGTGTAAAATTTTGAAAATTTTTAAATTATTTTGAAAATTTAATTTCTACTTTTGATTTTACTTCTAGATTAATCTATATTAAATAAAAATTTTTTTAATTCGCAAAAATAATTTTTTCCTAAATTATATATATTTAACAAGTAACGACTGGGGATGTCTGATGTATGTTTTGCAGCACTTTAGGCCACTCCCATTATATATATCGAAGCAACGGTCGAACAATTTTTGTTTATTGAACTTTCTTATTCAATTTTTATATATGAAGAATTTTTATTTTTGAAATTTAACTTATTTATTCTATTTATATACTAATATGACTCTAATTACTTAATTTTGTATTTTATTTATATTAGCCAAAAAATTTTTATATAGTCTAAATTTACAATTTTATTAGCAAGTAAAGCCAAATGATTTAAGTTGTTCACAAAAAGTGTATATTAAATTTACGTTTCCTTACTTTTATATACAAAATTACTAGGTCTAAACGATGTTAAATATCTCCTTTGTTTTTCATCCGATTTTCATGCGGTTTTCTTTAAAAAATTCTTCATGAAATGGAGTTATATAGTTAATAAATTTTCGGGGGGGTCGTCGCTGAAGATCTTTTCTAAATTATTTTCAAAGTTGGGCGAAATTTTTTGAGATTTTGAGAACGCTGTATCTTCCGTAGTTTTTGGAATATTTTGATGTACGATACCTTTTCTGACTCGGCGCGTGATCCTCTTTCTGGTGGTGGTGGTTTGAAAACTCTCTCTCTCTCCGTGTGGAAAAGAGGAATTTTCACGAAGTTGTTTTTTTGGTGATTTCACTGCTTTCCCGACGTCAGAAAAATCTGAGTGGGGTATCGTTGGAAAGGTCTCGTTTAGCACTACACAATGCACTAATAAAAAATATATGTTGTCGATCTAGTTTTGGCAGCGTTCGCCAAAAACTGTTTGAAATTTTTAATTTTACAGTTTTTTGGTCAAAATTGTCTTAAATTCTAGCACTATTTTCGCACTTTTTGTGTCCCAATATGCACTGTCACTTTTTGCACTAGAATATATAGTTTTTACGTAAATTTTCAGTCTTTTTCCTATTTTTATCGATTTTTAAGCTGTTCGCGCACTGTTTCTTTGCGCGGAGCGGCGTTTCCGACGCGTTGGGCGCGTACGGTCGCTCCCAGCGGTCGAGCGGGACTCTTGGTTAGGTTAGGTTAGGTTAGGTTAGGTTAGGTTAGGTTAGGTTAGGTTAGGTTAGGTTAGGTTAGGTTAGGTTAGGTTAGGTTAGGTTAGGTTAGGTTAGGTTAGGTTAGGTTAGGTTAGGTTAGGTTAGGTTAGGTTAGGTTAGGTTAGGTTAGGTTAGGTTAGGTTAGGTTAGGTTAGGTTAGGTTAGGTTAGGTTAGGTTAGGTTAGGTTAGGTTAGGTTAGGTTTTTTTTTTTTTTTTTTTTTTTTTTTTTTTTTTTAAAATTTATTTACACCGGTTTCTTCTGACATGGTGGTCAGAATCCTTTTTTACAATATTTTCTTTTTTTTACAGAGAGTTTTAACCATTAGGTTTAAGGTGATTATTTACAATTTTATTTCTACTTTTATTTCTATTTTACATATGGCCTTTACTTTGTTCTCAACTATGGGAGGAGTCATTACTTGCTAGTACTATTTTCATTTATTTATATCTCACACAGTAGTTTTATTATTTTACCTAATAATATTTTTAACGTTATGGATGCTTACTTCTATATACAATTACTTATCTTTATCTCATATTGTTAGTGGTTTTATGGGTGCTTAATTCTATATACATATTTCTTATCTTTATCCCTTGTACATAACACATTTATATAATTATAAATATACATGTACATATTCTATGCTAAATTTATTACTACGTTCGTACTGCAGTTTTTTTTTTTTTTTTTTTTTTTTTTTTTTTTTTTTTTTTTAATATATTTTTATTTGTCAGTTATATACTTCTCTTTTTCGTCATGGTTTTTTTTTTTTTTTTTTTTTTTTTTTTTTTTTTCTGCATGTACTACTGCTTATCTATCTATCTTTAATCTAGTTGATGTTTGTCTATATCTAATTTCTTTTACTATTGCTTAATGTTGATTGTGATCTGTTGTGTTGTTTTCAGCTTTTCCGACAACTTCGCCTCGTTTTAAATGATGCATTTAATACTGGTATATGTTATTATACCGTGCGTTTTTAGTGTCTGCTGCTGTTTTATCTGGTGCTAACAGTACGCCACACTTGATCGCGCTAATGCGTCCCATTTTTTTCGGACTGGGCAATGTGCATCAAAGGTGTTGTGATTCGTTTCTGCTAATTTCGCCTGCGTGCAGTTTTTGCAAGTGGGTTCCTCCCCAGCAAGGCGACTTGGGCACTGCTCCCGCATATGTGGTCCCGTGCAGTGACTACATATGTCGGTACTCTCCGTGCACCACTTTTTTCCGTGCCCGAATTGCAAACACCTTGAGCACTGTACTAATGGTGATAAATCAAATACTGGGACCCGCTGTAAGTCCACGTAGATTCTGCCTGCTGTGGTTAAGGATTTCCACAGCATTGGGGAAACCTGCAGAACCACGTGGGTTTCCAGCGGGTTCCGCGCCTTCCTCCTGTGACGTACTTTAGCTCTGTATTCCGTATCCGGGATATGCTGAATGAGATTGCTGTTTTGTTTGCTTAATGCGTTTAGAATGTCCTCGTCCGTGTTACTGCTGTTTAGGTTTCTTATTATAATTAGTGGGTCCTTGTTTGTTTTAATCTCCACCCTAAAGTTTTTATTTTGTTCTAATTTTGTTTTAATTTGATCCAGGTCTGCTTCATTTTCACTTCCAATTAGTATTTTTTGGTCTTTTATTTTGCGAAACTTTGATATTTGGTAGCCCGATTCTTTAGCTTTTATGGTGTTCTTTATTTTGTTGGCAACGTCTTCGCTGGTGTCTATCGGCTCTACCGTGCCTACTATTAGGCAGTGGGTTGCCTTGGGTTTTTCATATGTCACTTCAGCGTACGTTCTTTGCATTGTATTTTCTACTTCTATTGTTTTTGTTGTTTTGGGTTCTTCTCTGATTTGTTTTATATCTTCTCTTAGTACTTCTATGGTTTGTCTAATACTTTTTGGTTCTTCTATAATTGATTTGATGTCTTCTCTTAAATCTTCTATTGTTTTACTAATGGTTTTGGGCTCTTCCCTTATTAATGTAATATCTTTCTTTAGTTCTAAGATTTCTTTTTGTGTTTGTATTTTATTTAAATTTTGAATTTTTATTTCCTCTGTTAGTTGTTCTATTTTGTCTTTTATTTGTTGTATGTTTTCATTCTGTTTTAGTATGCCTGTCTCATCGGGTTTGTTTAGGTTTTTTAAGCTAAGGTCCTGGATATATTCTCTAATTTGTTTGCTTAGTTCTAGTTGTTCTGTCAATATGGACGTTGGCAATTGGTCGAATTCGTCTGCAGTTAGGGTGGTTACGTCCTCGGGATAGTTTAGTATTTTTTTCTCTATATTTTTTGTGCACATTTTAGTACTTGTCACTTCTGAATGTATACGATTTAGGTCTTGCGTTCTTATCTCTTCCATGATATCTGTTTTGATTATCAGTTCTTCCATTTTTTTATCTAACTCTCTTAGTATTTTTAATTGTAATGTTCCTTCTTTTTCGTCTATTTGTGGTTTACTCTTTTCTTTAGTTATTCTGCTAACCAGTTCATGTAAATTTTCTGCATCTTTTGCTATTGCTTCTTTGATGGTTCTTTTTATGTTTCCTGACAGTTTTAGGTTATCATTTATGTTGTTTAAATATTTTGTAGCTTCTATTAGATCTTTATTTTCTGTTTCTTTCGAGTAGGTGTTACTTCTGACTATTTTATCCCTGGAAGGGGGTGTTTGTTGAGCACTGGTCGATGTTCTTGTTTGCTTGGGTGTTGATTGAGGTGTTCGATACATTGTCGCGGAAACCGGTGCACGTCAGTGATGTTATGAGTCAAGAGTCGGGTGTATATGGCCCGAAATCAAGTCTTATTTTAATTATCTTTATTTAAAACGAGTGTAAAAGGCTCGTTTTCTGTCACGGTATATTGTCCGCTTATTATCTTACTTAAATCTAAATGTTTGTTCCAACTTTTATTGATTTTTAGGGTTTTTTGGGGTTTTAAGGGGTTTAGGGAAGGGGTAGGTATAGGGTTTGTTTGGGAAACTTGTAGAATAGGCTGCGACCTTTCAAATGAGCCCAAACTCGGGCTCGCTAGCTCAATTTTTAGCTAAGTTAAACAGGGTTATTTGTTAAAGGGGTTTTACGGGGTTATTTACAGAATATTTATTTATTTTAATTTTGAATATGGGTCCTAAAGGGTCTCTCTACGATATATATTTTTTCCAGAAAAATCGTAGGAGTGGAAATTTTTTAAAGTGGGTTTTTTGGGGTTATAGCCGAAATGGGGGTCTTTAAAATTTTGTTGCTGGGGGTTTTAGGTTCGGTTTTCCGATACCTTTTATTTGAGTCTAATTTTATCAAAATCGGTCAAGTAGTTTGGGAGATATTAAGGTTTTTAGTAGAGGGGGGGTGAAGCTCGCGCGGGGGGTTGGGGGGGGGGGAGGTCTCGTGGGTAGCCTTGGGGGTCTTTGGGGGTGTTGGGGGTGTTTCGGGGGGTGGGGGGTGATGGGGGTATCGTTGGTCCCAGGTCGATTGGGCAATCAGGGAAAAAGTTAGGCGAAGCTAAAAATTAATGAAATAATAATATTAAAGATAGGAAAGATATTTATAGTGAAGCAAGATATTATTCTTAAAAGCAAGTATTATTGGCACGTAATAGTGTTATTGGGCGGGACAGTTATTAGAAGAAATACGATGGAACCTATCGGAACTTTATGGGACTTTATGGCACTTTCTAAAAATGCTTGGGGTGTACTGGGGGGGTTGGGGGTCTGGGGGTCTGGGGGTCGGGGGTCCGGGGGGGTCTTTGGGGGTCCTTGGGACGATGCTTAGATGCTGTTGTCAAGTCGGTATGTCCCTATGGCTCAGTGGTGGCGTTAGTCGGTAAGTTTATGTTCGATTTTAATTTTTTATTTTGTATAGGGATGTTGTTGCGGGGGGGTGGGTAATTGATACAAGGTATGGGGCGAGGGGTGAGGGGTAGGGGGTGAAAGGTGGGGGGTGAGGGGTGAGGGGTGAGGGGTAAGGAACGCTATTCGGAGAGGGGTATGTTGGGAGAGAGGGAGGGTGGGTACGCTACTCAGAGCGGGGTATGTCAGAGGGGGGAGGGGTGTGCTACTCAGCGAGGGGAATGGGCGCGGGGTGAGGGGTACTGTTGCTTAGGGAAAAGATAGTGTATATGGGTATATGAGGGGTAAGGGAGAGGGGAGGGAGGGTACGCGGAACAATCTAGAATAATAAAATGTAAAGTTTTTGCACCTATGGTGCAGTAGTTAATTTATATTATAGTAGGTTCGATATATCTGGTCAAAGTGAACTTTAGTCACTATTCTATAAAGTTCAAAATATTACGTCTAAATTCCTGGTTTTTTAATTTTAATTAATATTTGTCAAAATTAATCTATAATCTTATGTCTATGAAATAAAGTTCACTATGCCTACTAAAATCTTAAAATATACTTAAATCTAAGAGTCCAGCTCGATCTTGGCAATATACACTTTTTAACTCCTCCCCATATATATAGTAAACGAAAATTGTTCGACGTCGTATGTTCGTTAAATTTATAATTAAATTATTTTTCCAAATTTAACTTTTAAAAATTTTTTGATTTTTGAATTTTAAAAAGTATTAGTATTTATATCCAAATATTATTTAATATTAATAATTTTTAATTTTTTGACAAAGAAAATATTTTGTAATTTCGATTTTAATTCGAAAGCAAACCCGGGAGATATCAGTAGTATCTATTGCAGCACTTTTAGGCTCCGCCTATTATATATAGTCAAGAAAAGTCGAACAATTTTTGTTTGTTGAAGTTAACTTATACTTTTATATATACAAATTATGGAAATTTTTTATTTTTAAATTTATATTCAAATTTCGTCTAGTTTATAGTTACTTTTACTTTGTCAATGATTTTAATATTTGTCAATTAATTTCAATTTTTTACAAATTTTTAATAATTTAATGGCAAGTAAATCCGAATGATGTGAATTGTATCCAAAGTTGATGTAAAATTTATCGTAATCTACACTTTTAATATCTAAAATTTCTTATTTTATATATTGGCTTATATCTTCTAAGTTTCTGAACGGATTTTCTTTCTGTTTTCTGATTTTTGCAGATGATGAAATTGTCTTCAAAATGATATAAAATTTTGGGGGGGTCGTCACTGAAGATCTTTTTTAAATAATTTTCAAAGTTCAGCAAAATTTTTTGAGATTTTAGATGATGAATATCTTCGTTTCTATTTGTCGTACAAGGATGGGACTAACCTCTTTTAAAAGGGCTCGTTCTGCTCTTTCATTTGATGGTAGAAACAACTCTCTGTCACTCTCCGTTTGGAAAAGAGGAATTTTGTCAAAGTTGTTTTTTTGGTGAAAAATCGCACTTCCCGTTGTCAGAAAAATCTGATCAAGGTGTCGTTAGAAAGGTCTTTTGAAGCACTATCGAACGCACTAATAAAAAAGGTAGGTTGTCGATCTTATTTCGGAGCCGCACGCACAAAACTGTTTTTAATTTTTAAAATTTTCGTTTTTTGGTCAAAATTGTCCAAAATTCGTGCACTTTTTAGTCACTATTAGCGTCCTATGATGCACCGTCACTTAACACACAGTTCTATATAGTTTTTATGTAAATTATCAGTCTTTTTCCTATTTTTAACGATTTTTAACTTATTTTCGCACTGTTTTCTAGCGCGGAGCGTCGATTCCGACGCGTTGGGCGCGTGCGGTCGCTCCCAGCGGTCGAGCGGGACTGGGGTTAGGTTAGGTTAGGTTAGGTTAGGTTAGGTTAGGTTAGGTTAGGTTAGGTTAGGTTAGGTTAGGTTAGGTTAGGTTAGGTTAGGTTAGGTTAGGTTAGGTTAGGTTAGGTTAGGTTAGGTTAGGTTAGGTTAGGTTAGGTTAGGTTAGGTTAGGTTAGGTTAGGTTAGGTTAGGTTAGGTTAGGTTAGGTTAGGTTAGGTTAGGTTAGGTTAGGTTAGGTTAGGTTAGGTTAGGTTAGGTTAGGTTAGGTTAGGTTAGGTTAGGTTAGGTTAGGTTAGGTTAGGTTAGGTTAGGTTAGGTTAGGTTAGGTTAGGTTAGGTTAGGTTAGGTTAGGTTAGGTTAGGTTAGGTTAGGTTAGGTTAGGTTAGGTTAGGTTAGGTTAGGTTAGGTTAGGTTAGGTTAGGTTAGGTTAGGTTAGGTTAGGTTAGGTTAGGTTAGGTTAGGTTAGGTTAGGTTAGGTTAGGTTAGGTTAGGTTAGGTTAGGTTAGGTTAGGTTAGGTTAGGTTAGGTTAGGTTAGGTTAGGTTAGGTTAGGTTAGGTTAGGTTAGGTTAGGTTAGGTTAGGTTAGGTTAGGTTAGGTTAGGTTAGGTTAGGTTAGGTTAGGTTAGGTTCCCGGGGGAGAGCTGACTCCTACCGGGCGCGTCCCCAGGTGGCGGATAGGGGAACGCCACCCGCCTTGGACACGGGCGGGTGGTACCGGAGAAATCCGGCGCGGACCAACAGCGGGGGCGTGCCTCTAACCGTGATACCCCCACGGTTAGAGGCACGCTCATGGAGGGGCCGCTCTCCGTTGAGGCTTCGGCTTCCGGAGTTGCGGCCACCGGGGTGGGGCCGTTTCGGCGGTCTCGCTTCCGGAGGGTGGGTACCGGTTGCGGGTCTGTGAAAACGGGCTCGCAACTGGCAGAGGGGAAGGCCGCGGTGGGAGAGGAGTGCCGGTATTTCGGTGCGCCGTTCTCCCTGCCCCCCGCGGCCTTGACGGGGCTGCCACCGTCTTCGATGGCAGACGCGGTGGGGCTGCAGGGGAAGAGGAGTGTCGGTGTTTCGTTGCCGCTCTCCCTGTCCTCTGCAGCCGTTGGAAGGGTGCCTACTTCGGTGGGCGGCGAGGGAAGGGTAAGGGTGCTGCTCCGGGTACTTCTCTGGTGTAGCAGAGTGGACTTGTGAGCAGACCCTTTGGTGAGGTGGTCGGCCCGGTTCTTGGGCTGACCTGCCCACTTCGGTGGGAGGTTTGGTGCCGCTCGCCGCTGCTTCGGTTGCGGCGTTGCGGCTGCCGGTGGCGGGACTGCTTCGGCGGTCCCGCTACTGGATGGGGGGGGATGCCGGCTGCGGGTCTGTGTTAATAGGCTCGCAACCGGTAGAGGGGTGGACCGCGGCAGGAGGGGAGTCGTGGTATTTGCCAGTCTCCTGCTTCCGCGGCCCAGACGGGGCCGCCACCGTTTGATGGCGGACGCGGTGGGGCTGCAGGGGAGAGGGCCGGTGTTTCGGGCCCTGTCCACTGCAGCCGCTGTGGGGTTCCTACGGGGGCCTCACCAGATGGTGGCCTTCGGGCCTACCGCCGGGGCGTCGTAGTTGAATGCGCGAGCGATCCTGCGGCGTCCCATTATGGCGGAGGGGTTGGGATCGTTGGGGTTTAGTGGGTAGTACCGGCCCTTCTGGCTGGTGAGTCCCACACACCCACCTGGGGATAGGTGGACGGTGCGTAAATGCATTCCCCAACGTTAAAAAAAAAAAAAAAAAAAAAAAAGGTTAGGTTAGGTTGAGGTTGGAAAAACTTGTTTTGCTTGATCTTTCTGCGACTGTTTCATCTGATTTGGATAATTTTTGACTAGCTTTGTTCCCCGGATTTGTTTTCTGCTCTTGATGATTTGACTTTGGCTTATTTTTACGGATTTTTGATTTTGCTTGTGTTTTGGCTTTTTGAGTGTTTTTTGTGATTGTTTTTGGTGTTTAGTGTGTCGCAGGGATGGACTCGGATGTGTCCGAAGGAACGGACACCGATTCGTCCGTGGGGCGAAAGCGGCCCCATCCTATACCACCTTTGGCGCAGTCCTCCGGGTCCGAGACCGAAACGGAGTTGACCGTGAGCGCCAAGACTGTAAAGGCACGCAAGGGAGGGTCCCAGCGAAGTGCTGGTGGTGCAGGAATTGCTCGCGCACGTCGCGAACTAAAAAACATGGAGGAGGAGGCAAAGGAGTTGGAGTTCGAGAGGCGTCTGAGTCAGCGTGCATATTGTAAGGCTGGCACGAGTGCGCATACAGATGGTGAGCTGTCGGCTTCTGAGGCCCCAGCTCAATTAGATCCGGCCGAACGAACGGCCGATGAGCTGAAGGAGATTGCCGGAAAGAGCGTGGCAACAGTGTTGGAGGTGGCCCGGAAGTCGACAAACCTGAAGGGCACCATGATCAAGGCGTTGAAGGAGTCTGCTGCCATGCTCCAAAAGGTGGTGGACGCTTTGGCGGGACGAACGGTGTCTGAGGAGATGCAAAAAGTTAGGGCGGACAATGCTCGCCTCCGTCGCGAGACGGAGAGCTTGAAGGCTGAGCTGAAGGCCCACCGCCGTGAGTTCTCAGAATTGAGAACGGAGTTGGCAGCGGTCAAAAACGGCCCCTCAGACGCTTTTGCGGGGGATTGGCTTGAGGAGATAAGGGCCTCCATCGTCGCCTCGGTGGGCACGTTAATTGATGCCCGCTTTGCGGGGATTGAGGAGCGCCTTCTCCCGGCGAAGACGGCGCGTCCCCCGCTGGCTGCGGACAGACGGAGAGCGGCGGCAGCACCGGTTCCTTCCCCGATCTCTGCCCCTGTAACCCAGATGCCAGCGCCAGCTGCGGCAGTGGCGAGGGACGCCTCAATGTCGCGTCGACAAAAGCCGAATAAGAAGAGGGCTGCGACTCCTGCGCGACCACGTCCCTCTGCGCCTGTGCCAGCTGCATCGGCCCCTCCTCCTCCAGTGGCCGGGCCGAGTCGTGGAGTGGCTCCACAGGAGGAGACCTGGGCCACCGTCGTTAGGAAGGGTAAAGGGAAGGGGAAGAAGACTTCCCTTCCCACTCCGGCCCCCTCATCGGGGGCGGTGCGGGCGCCGCGTGCTCCCCAAGCACCAGCCAGAGTGAAAGTTGCTCCCCCTCCACGCACGGCCGCGGTGATCATTTTTGTGTCACCGGAGGCAGCGGCGAAGGGGGTTACCTATGCGAGGGTGCTGGAGAAGGCCCAGCAAAGTGTGGACCTGGCGCAGCTGGGCATAACGGGGGGGCTCTCGGTAAGGAAGGCAGCGACGGGAGCTCGACTCTTAGAGCTCCCTGCGTCAGTCTCAACTGAGGTGGCAGACAGGCTGGCGGAGAGGCTGCGTCAGGTCCTTGACGGACTGGCGACAGTTATCCGCCCGGAGAGGATGGCCGATGTGCGGATCTCGGGCCTGGACGACTCGGTCACCAAGGAGAAGGTGGCTGCGGCAGTTGCCAATGCGGGTAACTGCTCTGTGGCCTCCGTCCGGGTCAGCGAGATCCACACGGGGAAGTTAGGGGTGGGCTCCGCCGTAGTGAAGTGCCCCGTCACGGCGGCGAAAGTGGTGGCGGACGCCGGGAAGCTCTTGGTGGGCTGGTCGGCGGCTAAGGTGCAGGTTCTGGAGCAGCGCCCTTTGCGCTGCTTCAGATGCATGGGCATTGGCCATACTGTGCCGGTCTGCCCATCGAGGGTGGAGAGGGGGCGCCTCTGCTTCAGGTGTGGAGGTGAGGGGCATCATTCTGCGGAGTGCTCTGCGGCGGCGATGCGCTGCGCCGTATGCTCCGATGCGGGGCGCCCCTCGGGGCATATGATGGGTGGGGGCGATTGCCACCCACCCGTTACAAAGGGAAGGGCGGCTCAACAGACCAGAGCCGCCCCCAGTGTTGGAAGCCGCCAGGCTGAGGAGGAAGCTGTGATGTCATCTTAATGGCCGGACTCACACGCTTCCTCCAGACGAACGTCAACCACTCGGCTGGAGCGCAGGACTTGCTGCTGCAGTCCATGGCCGAGTGGGATATTGACCTGGCGGTGGCCGCTGAACCCTATTTTGTCCCCTCTCAACCACATTGGGTGGGGGACCTTGAGGGCTCAGTGGCAATTGTGTCTGGGAGCAGCACCGGCCCCCGTCTCTCGGCAATCGAGAGGGGCCAGGGACTTGTCGTGGCAGGGTGGGGGAAGTACGCGATAATTGGCGTGTACTTCTCCCCCAACCGTAGTCTGGCGGAGTTTGAGGTTTTTCTTGACTCCGTCCGGGCTGCGGCTTGCAGGGTGTCGCCGAGGCCCACTATCGTCCTCGGCGACTTTAATGCCAAGTCCCTGGCCTGGGGGAATCCCACCACGGACGCTCGCGGTCGAGCTGTCCAGGTGTGGGCCCTACTCTCCGGGCTGTCCCTGCTCAATGTGGGGACGGCATTCACCTGCGTGCGGCAGCAGGGGGGGTCTGTGGTGGACCTAACGTTCGCCACCCCCGATGTTGCGCGCAGTGTGTTAAACTGGAGGGTAGAGGAGGAGGTGGAGACTCTGTCGGACCATAACTATGTCCGATTTGAGATCTCCACCCGTCCGGTGCCGATGGACCGCCCTAGAGGGCCCTCTCGAGCGTTTCCGAGGTGGGCCCTTGGTCAGCTTGATCCTGAGCTGGCCCGTGAGGCGGCCATCGTGGAAGCATGGTGCTCCCAGGGGAGTGTGGTGGGCGCCAGCTCCGATGTTGAGGAGCTGGCTGGCCGCATACGCGATGCCCTGACAAGGGTCTGCGATGCGGCCATGCCGCGGGCGCGCCGGTATTTAGGCCGGCGCAAGGCGGTGTATTGGTGGTCGCCCGAAATCGCACAGCTGCGGGCGGCCAGCAATAGAGCCAGGCGGGCTTACGTCCGGTGCCGTAGGAGGAACGGCCTGGACCCAGATCTGGAGAGCGAGCTGCGGCAGGCCTATAAGTCTGCGAGGAAGGCCCTGCAGCTCGCCATCAGCCAGGCCAAGGCGGCGGCTCGCCAGGAATTGCTGGCGGGCCTCGACAGGGATCCGTGGGGGCGCCCCTACATCAGCGCGCGGAACAAGCTCCGCGCGCACGGCGCCCCGGTCACGGAGACCACGCCGCCTGACGTCCTCATACGGCTGGTGGAAGGGTTGTTTCCGGAGTCGTCTGGACACGTCCCCCCAGTGATGGCTCCTCCCTCATCTTTCGAGGGAGTGGAGGATATCCCCCCGATCACTGAGGGGGAATTTGACCTGGCCCTAGATAAGCTGCGGGCCAGGCGGACGGCTCCGGGACCGGACGGTATTCCGGGGCGAGTTCTGTGCATCGCCCTGGAATACCTGGGTGGGGATCTTCGGGACCTCTTCAACGCGTGTCTCCGTGTTGGGCAGTTCCCGAAGATCTGGAAGGAGGGGAAATTGTGCCTGCTGCCCAAGGAGGGTCGACCTCTAGACTCCCCTTCGGCATACAGGCCAATCGTGATGCTGAGTGAAATGGGCAAACTCTTCGAGAGAATCCTCGCTGCCCGTGTCACTCAGCATCTGGAGGAGGTGGGGCCGGGCCTTTCAGAGGCTCAGTTCGGGTTCAGGGCGGGTCGGTCGACCGTGGACGCCCTGAACGCCCTGAAGGTTCGGTCCTTGGCCGCTGTGGAGGAGGGAGACGTGCTCCTAGCCGTCTCGTTGGATGTGGCCAACGCCTTCAACACCCTGCCGTTCGAGACTCTACGAGAGGCGCTTCGATATCATGAGGTGCCTCTCTATCTCCGGCGGGTGTTGGACGCGTACCTCCACGACAGACAGGTCGTGTGGTTGGGGGCAAATGGGACGGTCGGTCGGCGACGTGTCGACTGCGGGGTTCCACAGGGGGCGGTTCTCGGCCCGGTTCTGTGGAACCTCGGGTATGACTGGCTCCTGCGGTGTCCGCTCCTTCCCGGGCTGGGTGTCATTGCTTACGCTGATGACACCCTGGTGACAGCCCGGGGTCGTACATACGAGGAGGCGGCACGCTTGGCCACAGTCGGCACAAATCTGGTCGTCGACCGGATAGGGATGTTGGGCCTGAGGGTCTCTGTGTCAAAAACGGAGGCCCTCCTTTTCCACGGCCCACGGAGGGGTGCCCCCCGCAACGCCTGTCTGCGCGTCCAGGGTAGGATGGTGGAGGTTCGGGCCCAAATGAAATACTTGGGCCTGACCCTGGACGGTCGCTGGACGTTTCGTGTCCACTTCGCCCAGCTCACCCCGAGACTGATGAGCGCCGCCTCGGCCCTCGGCAGGCTTCTGCCGAATGTCGGGGGCCCTGGATCTCCTTGCCGGCGGCTCTATGCCGGCATCGTGAGGTCCATGGCACTATACGGTGCTCCTGTTTGGATCGACGCCCTCTCCGCGTCAAACAGGGCCCATTTGCGCAAGGCGCAGCGGGTCCTGGCGGTGAGGGCGATACGGGGGTACCGTACGGTGTCCTTTACGGCGGCGACGCTTCTGGCGGGCGATCCGCCCTGGGAACTCCAGGCGGAGGTGCTTGCCGAAGTGTATCAGTTTCGGGCGAGTGAGCGTGCGCGCGGGGAACGTCCAGCGCGGGAGGGAGTCGCTCGGATCAGGCGCCTAGCAGACGAGGCCCTGATCCGGCGCTGGTGGGAAGGACTGGGGAATCCGGCGGCTGGCCTGACGACGGTGAGTGCGGTTCGTCCGCACTTGTCTCGCTGGGTCAGGAGGCCACACGGAGTCCTGACGTTCAGGCTGACACAGATGCTTACCGGGCACGGGTGCTTTGGTAAGTATCTGTTTCAGGTTGCGCGTCGGGAACCGTCGCCCGTATGCCACGAGTGTGGTGCGACCGAGGACACCTCGTACCACACCCTCGTGGAATGCGCCGCTTGGGCTCCCCAGCGCCATGCCCTGATGGCGGTAGTGGGTGGAGACCTCTCGTTGTGCAGCGTGGTCGGGGCCATGCTGCGCGACGCGAGGTCCTGGTCGGCGATGGTCTCCTTCAGCGAGGCCGTCATCTCACTGAAGGAGACGGCGGAGAGGGAACGCGAGGCTAACGCCTTAGCAGACCCTCTTCGTCGCCGTCGGCTGGGGGAGAGGAGGCGCCGGTATGCGCATCTTCTCCCGCCACCCTAGAGGAGCTACTGCGGGGGGGTCTCTCGTTGACTCCCCTGCACGTCATCGGGGCGGTCGGGATGCTCTGAGAATCGAGGGCATCCTGATTTAGGCGAGGATGGCCCGCGAGGTACGGGCCGACCGCAGGGGTGTTGTAGTGTGTGCGCAAGCGATCCTGCAACGCCCCATTGCACTGCGGCGACGGATTCCGCTGTGGGTTTTAGTGAGTAGGAGTCTCACAGTACCTTACCCATTGACGGCCGGTAAGGTCCCCATGATGGGTTTCCCCAGCGTCAACAAAAAAAAAAAAAAAAAAAAAAAAAAAAAAAAAAAAAAAAAAAAAAAAAAAAAAAAAAAAAAAAAAAAAAAAAAAAAAAAAAAAAAAAAAAAAAGGTTAGGTTAGGTTAGGTTAGGTTAGGTTAGGTTAGGTTAGGTTAGGTTAGGTTAGGTTAGGTTAGGTTAGGTTAGGTTAGGTTAGGTTAGGTTAGGTTGTGAAGGGTTCGGGGTGCGTCGCGGCACTGCTGGGTCGGGTCGTCGTAGTCGGAGCGTATTTCTCCCCTAACAAAACTCTGGCGGAGTTTGAGGAGTTTTTGGACAGGCTGGGGGATTTAATTGCCAGGTTCCAGCCTGCGGAAGTCCTTCTCGCGGGGGACTTAAATTCAAAGTCCAGCTTGTGGGGCTCGGCAGTGGAGGACGCGCGGGGGAGGGCCCTTGCGGAGTGGGTGGTTGCCACCAACTTGACTGTCCTTAACAGGGGAACGGCCAACACGTGCGTGCGACGGCAGGGCGGGTCTATCGTGGACGTAACTTTCGCGAGCCCGGCCTTAGCGCGCCGTGTCCAGGGCTGGCGAGTGCTGGAAGATGTGGAGACTCTCTCGGACCACCTATACATCTGCTTTGAGATCTCCACACATCCGGCGATGCCGCCAGCCCCCAGGCGAACCTCGGAAGAGGACAGTCCGAGGTGGCAGCTACAGCGCCTCGAAGTAGAGGTGTTGAAGGAGGCGGTTTTAGTGGCCTCTTGGCTGCCCCAAAACACCAGTGGTGTAGAAGATCTTGCCGAGTGGCTAACGGCGATAATGACGAGAGCGTGCGATGCATCGATGCCCCGCTCAAGACGGTGCCCCACTAGGCGCCAGGTGTATTGGTGGTCGGCGGTGATTGCGCATTTGCGCGAGGAGTGCGTGGCCGCCAGACGCCAATACACGCGCTGTCGGAGGCGTCGTTTTAGAAGCCGCAATGACGAAGACAGGGCGCGACATCGGGCAGAGGAAGATAGGCTGTACTCCCAATACACTGCTTTGAAGACCAGCCTACAGCTTGCAATTGCCGAGTCGCAGACCACGGCCAGGGAGCGAATGCTGGAAGAGCTCAACCGCGATCCCTGGGGGACGCCCTACAGGATGGTGCGAAACAAGCTCCGTCCTCGGGCCCCCCCACTTACGCAGTCTCTCCAGCCCAACGTGGCCCGGGAAGTGGTCGCGGCTCTGTTTCCTCACGGTGCGCAGGCAGGACATCAGCCGCCACCAATGACCTCACGGGAAACTAGAGAGGATGATACAGAAGTCCCGGTAGTCAATGAGGAAGAGCTGGAAAGGGCGGTAGCCCGTCTCCGGAAGAAGAGCGTTGCCCCCGGCCCCGATGGTATACCGGGGCGAGTTTGGGTTTTGGCCATGGAGTCTCTGGAGCCACGAGTTCGAGGACTATTTACTGCCTGTCTGGCTCAAGCCATAATTCCACAGCGGTGGAAGACAGGCAGACTAGTCCTCCTCAAAAAGGAGGGGCGGCCCGCGGAATCTCCGTCCGCGTATCGTCCCATCGTCCTCCTAGACGAAGTGGCCAAGCTCTTTGAGCGCGTAGTGGCCGGGCGCTTGGTGGCACATCTAGAGCAGGCGGGACCCAACCTCTCCGACGTCCAGTTTGGCTTTCGCGGTGGCCGTTCCACCGTGGATGCCATTCTGCGCGTCCGGTCCCAGGCGCAGGAAGCAGTCTCCCGGGGCGACGTTGTTATCGCGGTTTCGCTAGACATCGCGAACGCGTTTAACACGTTACCTTGGAGCTGCATAGGGGAGGCACTCCGCTATCATGGGGTGCCGACCTACCTCCGTCGCGTCGTTGGGGCCTACCTGTCGGAGAGGTGGGTGAAGTTCCCAGTGCAAGGTGGCTGGGAAAGCCGGGAGGTGGTATGCGGTGTTCCACAGGGGTCGGTACTCGGACCACTCCTGTGGAACATCGGATATGACTGGGTGCTGCGGGGCACAGGTCTTAGAGGAGTCGAAGTGACCTGTTACGCCGATGACACGTTGGTCACAGCTCGTCATCGAACCTACAGCGAGGCAGCCATACTAGCTAAAGCGGGGATAGCGTTCTTCGTTGGTAGGATCCGGCGGCTAGGTTTGGAGGTTGCCCTCGGAAAATCGGAGGCAATATGCTTCCATGGTCCTCGTAGGGCGCCTCCATCGGACGCGCACATCGCTGTGGGGGGAGTCCGCATCGGCGTGAAGAGCACGATGAAGTATCTGGGAATCGTGCTCGACAGCCGATGGACCTTCCAAGCCCACTTCGACGCCCTGGTGCCGCGACTGTTGAAGGAGGCAGCGGCATTAAGCAGGCTTCTGCCAAACGTGGGTGGACCAAGTGCTGCAACAAGGAGGCTATACACAGGCGTTATACGGTCAATGGCGATGTACGGTGCCCCAGTGTGGGCGGATACCCTGGATCGCGAAAACATCGCTCTGCTGCGGAGGGCGCAGAGAGTGATGGCGATCAGGGTCATCCGAGGGTACCGTACTATCTCAGGGGAAGTGGCATGTGTGCTGGCGGGAGTACTGCCGTGGGACCTGGATGCGCGTTCCTTGGCGTCGGTATATCGTCGGCGTCGAGACCTAGCGTCCAGGGATCCCAGCACAGAACCACGCCAGATCGAGCTAGAGGATGAGCGGGTAGCCGCAGTAGAAGAGTGGCGGTCCAGGCTGGAGCACCCTTGCGCTGGCCGACGGACCATCGAGGCGGTTCGCCCCACTCTCGCGCAGTGGTTGGGCAGGCGGCATGGCGTCCTAACCTTCCGCACCACGCAGATCCTCTCGGGGCATGGTTGCTTCGGGGGATATCTGTGTCGGGTCGCCGGGAGGGAGCCCTCTCCTCGCTGCCACCACTGCGACGACTGTCCCGATGAGTCGGCCCAGCATACGCTGGAGGTGTGCCCAGCTTGGGCGACGGAGCGCGAGGCGCTCCAAAGTGTTGTGGGGGCGGACCTGACGTTGCCGGCTGTGATCTCTGCCATGGCCGGTAGCGAAAGGTCTTGGGGTGCCGTCCTGTCCTTCTGCGAGGACGTGATGTCGCAGAAGGAGGCGGCGGAGAGAGAGAGGGAGGCGACTTCCGATCTCGCCCTCCGCCGCAGGAGGACCGGGCGCCGAAGAGCGGCACACGATCGCCGCCTCCCCCCCTAGCACAGCCAGAGGGCGGTCGACTTGGGGAAGTCGGCCGTCCACTAATCTGGCCCGAGTAGGCGCGCGCGGAGTCGTCCGGGCGCCACTCGAGGAGGCCGTCAGGGGTACAACATCTTAGCCCCTGACACCGGGACGGGCCTTGACAGGCACTCGCCGCTGGGGTTTACAGAAGAATCTGGATGCCTGTGACCCCAGCCGTGGCGACAGAGTGGCCTCTCGTGTGGT
>FR990005.1:13065235-13076651 GCA_905404265.1 Fabriciana adippe
TAATAGGAGACTTAATAGTACAGATTAAAGAATACAATGTTGTTATATACAATGAAGTGACTTAAAGTTAATTAGTGGCTAATAGGAGAACTTAATGGTATTTTTTTTTTTTTTTTTTTTTTTTTTTTTTTTTTTTTTTTTTTTTTTTTTTTTGTATATTAGTAGTTAAACATTTAGACTAGACTTAGATTAGACTTAATACTACATGTGATAATTTACAAATAATTAGGCCATATCAGCGCGTGTGTTAGTGAGGGTGTGGGTGGCTGCTGCTGGTTGTGATTCATTAAATTTTTTCAGTCGTTCGATGATGTTAGTGATGTGATTGATGAATGCCCTAAGAATGTGAGGTTTATCAATGATTTTGGTCAGTATAAGTGGGTCGTTGGGGGTGATGAGCTCATTGTCACAAGTAATATAGAAGTCGAGTCTGGTGCGCGAGAATCGCACGCATTGATGTATGAGGTGGTCGAAAGTCTGTGGGTCGGTGCCGTTGCACGGGCAGGTGTTATTATCTGTGATGTGGAAGCGGTGAAGGTACATTTTATGATAAGCATGATTGGTGAGGAATTGGGTTATCGGGAAGGTGAGTCTGGTGGTGTTGATAAAATTGCATAGGTCGCGGTATGTGGGAAGGAGCGTCTTAGTGTGAAGGGAACCGGGGGAGTTTTCATAAAAGGACTGTGAGGAGATGGCCAATTGTTTGCGTTTCTCGTTTTTAATATAGGAGATGGGGGTGTGGTAAAATGCGGGTTGGGAGTGCATAGTGGCCGCGGCTTTGGCGGCGGAATCGGCCAAATCATTGCCGGGGATACCGACATGTGCTCTGATCCAGGTGAATTTTATATGTATGTTCTTGGTTCTAGCGGTGTGGAGGGAGTGGAATATGTCGACGGCGAATTGATTATGGCTATAAGGGTTGAGGAGTTCTGTGAGTGCAGATTTACTATCGGAGAGGATATGGAAGGAATCGTGGGCAGGGTGGTTCTTTTTATTAATTAATTGTAAAATCCACTGACATGCTTTCAGTATTGCCAGCATTTCTGCCTGGAACACTGAGCATGTCGAGTGGAGTTTAAACTTTTTGACGGTACGATTGTCTAGTGGGTCAATGGCCACGAATGCAGCCCCTACAACATTGTCATGCTGGCTGCCATCAGTGAAGATGCGCCAGGAGTGGTGTGTGTCTAGGTCGTCAAATTCCTCTTTGCTGTTGACTTCATTAAAGGAGATGGGCAGACGGAGGGATGGGTGGAGTAGGGAAGACGGAAGGGCGGGTTTCTCAAGAGGGATGTCTGACGGAAGGAGGTCGGAGGAACCGCGCAGCTTAGCAATTTCAATATCGGCAATAGCTTTGATTTTATCAGGGAGGGGGGTGAGTTGTGCCAGGGATATGGAGGTGACTGTGCTGCATGTGCGGAAGCCATGAATGATCTTAATGGCGAAGAGGCGCTGTAGGGAGAGGAGTTTATTTGTGATATGTTTGTAGCGGAGAGCGCTGGACCAGACTCCAGCTGCGTATGTAATGATTGGAGTGATTACTTGCTCATATATGATGCGGATATTATCTGAATGAACACCCCAAGTGGGTCTTGTAAATAATAATAGCTTATGGTATAGTTTTTTAGATTTTTCTATTATCTGTATGACGTGACTAGTGAATTTAAGTTTTCTATCAATTACAATTCCCAAATATTTAATTTCATTGCTAAAAGACAGTCTGGAGTGGTCCATGTATATATTAATTTGTGTAGCTTTATTGGTGAAGCCGATAATTTTGGTCTTATCAGGCCCGAAGAGCAGTTTAACACTGCTGCCCCAGGCACTGATTTGAGTCAAGGCAGTGTTTGTGTTATTTTGGAGAGTGGATAAGGAGGGAGAGTGCAGGATGAGGAGGACGTCGTCGGCATAAGCTTGAATATGGCAATTAGGGGGAAGGGGAAGATCCAGAAGCTCGTCCAAAATGAGGTTCCACATCGTTGGACCGCAAACAGAGCCCTGTATACATCCCCGGGACATGGATCTGGTGAGTTTGCAATCTGATAAGTTTAGTTCAACAGCTCTGTCGGTAAAATAACTTTGGAGGATCAGGTAAATATTTCTGGGACAACTATATGATCGGAGTCTGCTAAGGATGGCTGGCCACCAGGCGTTATCAAAGGCGGCCTTGATGTCCAGTGATAGGGCGATCACGTGCTCGCCTGCAGCTTTTTTAGATCTGACGAGGTCTAAGGCAGTAAAAATGGCGTGTGTGGTGGAAGTCTGTTGTTTGAAGCCGAACTGGCGAGAATTATGGAGATTGTGGGTATTGAGGTGGCAGTTGAGGCGATCTATAATCAGTCTCTCTAGCAATTTACCAAAAACGTTAATTAGGCCTATTGGTCGAAAGGAAGAAAGGAGGGAGTAATTGGTCTTACCAGGTTTGGGGATAATTTTAATGATAGCGAGTTTCCATGCGGTTGGGAAGTAGGATATTTCAAGGCATCTATTATAAAGTGCGGTGAGATAGTTAGGGAACTGGTTGGTAAAATGGAGGCAGATGTCGGCAGTGAGGTGGTCTATCCCGGGTGCTTTTTTGTGGTTCATTTGTTTGATGCCATTTATGATCTCTGTTGTGGTGAAGGGGGGTTCTGAGGGTGTGTTAATGGGTGTGGTGGTCAGGGTTCTAATGGAATGTTGAGAGGGAGTGGAGTCAGGGGTATCGGGAGGGAAGAAGTTATCAATGAGGGCGTTAGCGGTCTCGAGGCTGTCTGTAGTGTGACTGCCGTCATTGAGGAGGAGGGTGGAGGGGGGGTGCGAGAGGGGTTTGGTTTGTATAATTCTGTTGGTGACAGACCACACATCTTCCTTATTCTGTCGGTTACAAAAATTTTTGAAATGTTCTGTGGCAGTAGTGCAGAAGGCGTCTGAATATTCGCGTCTGGCCTCGTTCCTTTCAGTGACAACGTCATCGAGGGGCAGACCGCGTCGTTTGTATCGTGTAAGTTTGTGGTGAGCTTTAAGTACCTTCTGTTTAAGTGACTGGAGTTGGTCGTTCCAAAAGGGTGGTTTTGTTTGTCTGCCGCGTGCACGGGGGAGTAAACGGTCACAGGCGAATTGGATGGCGGTAATGAGATCATTAATGATGATGTCGATTTGTTGTGGGTCGGCTTGATGAATGTAATCAATGTTGGGGAGTTTGTCCCCGATAAGTTCAGTAAAGTCAGTGATTATTCCTTTCCAGTTAATATTAGCGGTGTTGTATTTAAATGTTGTTAGCTTTTTGTTTTTAGTGAATTCTGTATTGTGAAATGATAGGTGGAAGGTGATGGAGTTGTGGTCAGAGCTGGGGGTGATGTTAGGATCGACAGTCCAGTTTTTTATTTGAATGAAGGGTCGGCTGCTAGTAATAGTAAGGTCTATGATGGAGGAACGAGGTGTGCGGTGTGTGATGGTATTAAAAGTCGGTTCGTTTCCTGAGTTATGTATGGTCAAGTCGTTGATGGTGACGAATTCAACTATTTGGTTGCCTCTGCGGTTATCCGTATTGGAGCCCCACAGGCTGTGCCAACCGTTGAAGTCGCCACAGATGATGAAGTTAGAGTCAGGATGATGATGTATGAAAAGTTGTAATGATTCAAGAGTGTTGTAAGTGTCAATGCGAGGTTCTATATATACAGAAATGAAATAAATGCTACGATTGGAGTTACTGTCTTTAGTTTGAATTATACATAGGTTAGAGTTGGAGTATCTAGTCATGCCTAGTGTCGAAACTAGGTTTTTTCTGATGGCGATGGCAGCGTGGGTGGGGCGTCCGGTGGGAAATTGATATAGAGTGTAGTTTGTATTATCTAATTTCATGCGGTCTTGATTGCCGGAGTAAGGTTCAGTGATAAATGCAAAGTCTGGGTTTTGGTCATTAATGAATTTGGATAGTTCATGAAGTGCATTTCTGCTTCGTCCGAGATTGATTTGTATAGTGTTGTAATTATGAGATGATGATGGATGTGTGTGAAGTCTGTTGTGTGTGTTATTTATTGGTTGTTTATGATCCATAATCAATCCTTAAACGAGTGCGATAGATCATTGATTGTTTTCTCGGACATGAGTCAGAAGTGGCGCTGTGGTCTAATTTATCACTGCCCCCGTTGCTCTTTTCAGCAAAAGTTTTGCAGTTGTGACATTTAACTTTAGAAGGGTCCTTCTTAACTGGACAGTCATTGTATTCATGCCCAGATTCTGAGCAATGGGAGCAGTGAGTATCACTGTTATTGCAATGTTTACGCGTGTGACCATACCTAAGACACTTAAAACACTGCAGTAGGGGAGTGAATTCTTCTATGTACAGACGTTGGTGATCGACATTTAGCCTTTCAGTTTTTAGAATAGTTTGACATAAATATGGTGCGGTAATGAAGACTGCGTTATACAGCTTCTCGTTCTTATTGGGGCGTTTAAATTTAAACTCTAAGTCGCAATTATCCTTAATGTTGTTTTTGATTGAGTCGTTTTGATTAATAATTGTAAGTTTGAGGTCTTCTGGTGACATGTCGGAATTCACTCCCCTAACAATGAACATGGGTTTTAACTTTCTGGAGACTTCTGCAGATATGTATTGGTTGGACTCACCTACTTTCTTCAGGGTAGTTTGCAGGTGTGTTTCGTTGTCAAATTCGACCCGGAGCTTGTTATTGGAGACAAAATGTACTCCGGCCGGAGCAAAGTTTGTGTCCTTGAAGGACACAGATGCCCTCCAAGAGGACAGCGTGTCCGCCGAGGAGGAGCCCTCCTTTTTAGAGGTGATGATGAGGGCCGGCCTGGTGACCGGTGGTGTTGTCTGTGGTGATGACTTTTGTTTCTTAGAGGCCGTGCTCGCAGCTTGTGCGTATGACAGGGTGCCCGGCCCCTGTTGCTGCTGGTTGGTGGTGGTGGCGGCGACGGTTTGCTTCCTAAAATCGGCCAGCTCCTGCCTGACGGCGGTGATTATATCACTCTTCAGGTCGGCTTGTTGAAGTTGAAGTGTCGGTTCAGGTCTGTGTTCGGCAGCTATTATTTTGGGACCTATTTCAGCAACCCTTATTATCTCTACGGCGGCGGCGGTGATCAGTTTTTTATTGGCTGCGGTGACGCTTTTGCCTTCACTTACTGCACCCACGATGCGTGTGGAAAGCTTCTTCAGAGCGTTAACGAAAGATTCAACATCGTTTATGTCGGAAACGGTGCAGGGGAGAGAGGGGTGAATGGGGGGGGGAGAAGCCCCTCCCTCACTATTATGAAGATCCATCATGTATTCGAGGTCAGCTCTTCCAGGAAAAAAGTTATTCCCCTGGAAGTGTGAAAATTTGGGAAAAAGAACTTTCTGATACTATGGTTGGATGGGTTGACCTTAAGATCGCTTCTGGCGACAGAACGAAAATCCACTCAGAATTCGCCTACGACGCACCGTTTCTGAGCTATGTGGTCGACAACGTTATTCGGTAATGGCGTCTTAGGGACTGTTTTAGTAAATATGGAATAATTTGGAAATTATTTGAGATGAATGCCTGAAAATCAGTGTCTCTGTACTTTGATAGACAGAGTACCTATTACGGGTGAAAAAAGAGGGGGTATAGAATTTAGTTAGCGAGCAGTGTAGCCGTGAAGAGAGGGGGGTGCGACAAATTTCTGCAAATGAGAGATTCCTTCCAATGTATGGGCCTGAGGATAGTGTGCGGCACCTCGTTGAATAGGGTGAAGGAAGGCGGTTTAGGTGCAATTAAAATAATTTTAAAAAGTGGAAATTTTTAGGGGGGGTGGGGGGGGGGGGGGGTTTTTATGCGAATGGGATAGAGGGATTAAATACAAAAGGACGACTGAAAACCTCTTTGGGTTTGGACAACTGGCTAGGAAGTTATAGAATTTATTAATTTTTCTGAAATTTAAGTTACGTAATTTGAATTAAAATTTTACTTTTTCCCTTTATGAATTAGATTGACAAAAAGTATATAATATGGATTGAGGTTGAAAATAAATGTATTTGGTGAAGGAAAATCTGGAGAAAATGTGAAAATGGTTGAGATATAACTATAAAACTGGTCGAAACGGATTTGCAAGTTTATCACGGAGTTAATTTTTATTCAATGTTTGGCGGAAAAATTCACTATAAATTGAGTTTTCACAATAAAATTTTAGTTCTTTCACTATTGTAAACTACACTAAATCTGCTGTCTATTTCACTAATAAAAACTGGGGGTCCTCGCTTTAGATTTTTATATAAAGTACTTACAATTTTGTCCTTATCACTGTAAAACTGAATTGCTATTGGTTTTCCAACACTTTTCGCGAAAATTGAAAATGTTTTTCCACTTTGTCTTTGTACTGGTGAAGGCGAATCCTTTAATGTATAACACTTGGGTATTACACTCGAGACCAGGAAACGAGCGAGAGTTCCGGTCACGTGATCACAACACTAAATGTTCCAAAAATGTCACTAATCTTAACTGTAAAAATCTGTAATTTTAGTATGTTGCGGAAGGCACTGTCTCTAATCTATTGGTAAAATAAAATTTGGGGGTCGTCGATCTTAATCTCGTGGCGCACGCACTTAAAGTTTAAAAATTTGCAATTTTACCCGTTTTTGCAGTGAAAACCGGGTGTAACGCACTGAGTCTATGTTTGATCACCATCAAAAGTACCTCACTGTATAGGGGATGTTGTTACGAATCCAACGGTATATCGCACAGTCACATAAGTTAATATTTAGGTCCTTTTCCGAATTTTTGAAGTTTTTCACTTGAAAATTTTAAAAAGTTTATGAGTCTTTATATGGAGAAAAACACTGTTTTAGCTGTGAAAATTCGAGTTTTCCATCTATCCGAATTTCAAAAACACCACCATAAAGCTTGCGCTAGCGCGCAACTTTAGGTGGTTTTTCCGCATTTTTATCACTTAAGGAGCCGAACTTAGGAATTTTTTGGTACGGAGCGACGCGGAAACGATGCGTACGCGGCGAGCTCACGCGCCAGACTGGTTAGGTTAGGTTAGGTTAGGTTAGGTTAGGTTAGGTTAGGTTAGGTTAGGTTAGGTTAGGTTAGGTTAGGTTAGGTTAGGTTAGGTTAGGTTAGGTTAGGTTAGGTTAGGTTAGGTTAGGTTAGGTTAGGTTAGGTTAGGTTAGGTTAGGTTAGGTTAGGTTAGGTTAGGTTAGGTTAGGTTAGGTTAGGTTAGGTTAGGTTAGGTTAGGTTAGGTTAGGTTAGGTTAGGTAGTAGGTTAGGTTAGGTTAGGTTAGGTTAGGTTAGGTTAGGTTAGGTTAGGTTAGGTTAGGTTAGGTTAGGTTAGGTTAGGTTAGGTTAGGTTAGGTTAGGTTAGGTTAGGTTAGGTTAGGTTAGGTTAGGTTAGGTTAGGTTAGGTTAGGTTAGGTTAGGTTAGGTTAGGTTAGGTTAGGTTAGGTTAGGTTAGGTTAGGTTAGGTTAGGTTAGGTTAGGTTAGGTTAGGTTAGGTTAGGTTAGGTTAGGTTAGGTTAGGTTAGGTTAGGTTAGGTTAGGTTAGGTTAGGTTAGGTTAGGTTAGGTTAGGTTAGGTTAGGTTAGGTTAGGTTAGGTTAGGTTAGGTTAGGTTAGGTTAGGTTAGGTTAGGTTAGGTTAGGTTAGGTTAGGTTAGGTTAGGTTAGGTTAGGTTAGGTTAGGTTAGGTTAGGTTAGGTTAGGTTAGGTTAGGTTAGGTTAGGTTAGGTTAGGTTAGGTTAGGTTAGGTTAGGTTAGGTTAGGTTAGGTTAGGTTAGGTTAGGTTAGGTTAGGTTAGGTTAGGTTAGGTTAGGTTAGGTTAGGTTAGGTTAGGTTAGGTTAGGTTAGGTTAGGTTAGGTTAGGTTAGGTTAGGTTAGGTTAGGTTAGGTTAGGTTAGGTTAGGTTAGGTTAGGTTAGGTTAGGTTAGGTTAGGTTAGGTTAGGTTAGGTTAGGTTAGGTTAGGTTAGGTTAGGTTAGGTTAGGTTAGGTTAGGTTAGGTTAGGTTAGGTTAGGTTAGGTTAGGTTAGGTTAGGTTAGGTTAGGTTAGGTTAGGTTAGGTTAGGTTAGGTTAGGTTAGGTTAGGTTAGGTTAGGTTAGGTTAGGTTAGGTTAGGTTAGGTTAGGTTAGGTTAGGTTAGGTTAGGTTAGGTTAGGTTAGGTTAGGTTAGGTTAGGTTAGGTTAGGTTAGGTTAGGTTAGGTTAGGTTAGGTTAGGTTAGGTTAGGTTAGGTTAGGTTAGGTTAGGTTAGGTTAGGTTAGGTTAGGTTAGGTTAGGTTAGGTTAGGTTAGGTTAGGTTAGGTTAGGTTAGGTTAGGTTAGGTTAGGTTAGGTTAGGTTAGGTTAGGTTAGGTTAGGTTAGGTTAGGTTAGGTTAGGTTAGGTTAGGTTAGGTTAGGTTAGGTTAGGTTAGGTTAGGTTAGGTTAGGTTAGGTTAGGTTAGGTTAGGTTAGGTTAGGTTAGGTTAGGTTAGGTTAGGTTAGGTTAGGTTAGGTTAGGTTAGGTTAGGTTAGGTTAGGTTAGGTTAGGTTAGGTTAGGTTAGGTTAGGTTAGGTTAGGTTAGGTTAGGTTAGGTTAGGTTAGGTTAGGTTAGGTTAGGTTAGGTTAGGTTAGGTTAGGTTAGGTTAGGTTAGGTTAGGTTAGGTTAGGTTAGGTTAGGTTAGGTTAGGTTAGGTTAGGTTAGGTTAGGTTAGGTTAGGTTAGGTTAGGTTAGGTTAGGTTAGGTTAGGTTAGGTTAGGTTAGGTTAGGTTAGGTTAGGTTAGGTTAGGTTAGGTTAGGTTAGGTTAGGTTAGGTTAGGTTAGGTTAGGTTAGGTTAGGTTAGGTTAGGTTAGGTTAGGTTAGGTTAGGTTAGGTTAGGTTAGGTTAGGTTAGGTTAGGTTAGGTTAGGTTAGGTTAGGTTAGGTTAGGTTAGGTTAGGTTAGGTTAGGTTAGGTTAGGTTAGGTTAGGTTAGGTTAGGTTAGGTTAGGTTAGGTTAGGTTAGGTTAGGTTAGGTTAGGTTAGGTTAGGTTAGGTTAGGTTAGGTTAGGTTAGGTTAGGTTAGGTTAGGTTAGGTTAGGTTAGGTTAGGTTAGGTTAGGTTAGGTTAGGTTAGGTTAGGTTAGGTTAGGTTAGGTTAGGTTAGGTTAGGTTAGGTTAGGTTAGGTTAGGTTAGGTTAGGTTAGGTTAGGTTAGGTTAGGTTAGGTTAGGTTAGGTTAGGTTAGGTTAGGTTAGGTTAGGTTAGGTTAGGTTAGGTTAGGTTAGGTTAGGTTAGGTTAGGTTAGGTTAGGTTAGGTTAGGTTAGGTTAGGTTAGGTTAGGTTAGGTTAGGTTAGGTTAGGTTAGGTTAGGTTAGGTTAGGTTAGGTTAGGTTAGGTTAGGTTAGGTTAGGTTAGGTTAGGTTAGGTTAGGTTAGGTTAGGTTAGGTTAGGTTAGGTTAGGTTAGGTTAGGTTAGGTTAGGTTAGGTTAGGTTAGGTTAGGTTAGGTTAGGTTAGGTTAGGTTAGGTTAGGTTAGGTTAGGTTAGGTTAGGTTAGGTTAGGTTAGGTTAGGTTAGGTTAGGTTAGGTTAGGTTAGGTTAGGTTAGGTTAGGTTAGGTTAGGTTAGGTTAGGTTAGGTTAGGTTAGGTTAGGTTAGGTTAGGTTAGGTTAGGTTAGGTTAGGTTAGGTTAGGTTAGGTTAGGTTAGGTTAGGTTAGGTTAGGTTAGGTTAGGTTAGGTTAGGTTAGGTTAGGTTAGGTTAGGTTAGGTTAGGTTAGGTTAGGTTAGGTTAGGTTAGGTTAGGTTAGGTTAGGTTAGGTTAGGTTAGGTTAGGTTAGGTTAGGTTAGGTTAGGTTAGGTTAGGTTAGGTTAGGTTAGGTTAGGTTAGGTTAGGTTAGGTTAGGTTAGGTTAGGTTAGGTTAGGTTAGGTTAGGTTAGGTTAGGTTAGGTTAGGTTAGGTTAGGTTAGGTTAGGTTAGGTTAGGTTAGGTTAGGTTAGGTTAGGTTAGGTTAGGTTAGGTTAGGTTAGGTTAGGTTAGGTTAGGTTAGGTTAGGTTAGGTTAGGTTCCCGAGGGAGTTGCTGGACTCCTACCGGGCGCGTCCCCAGGTGGCGGATAGGGGAACGCCACCCGCACTGAGCGGGTGGTACCGGAGCAATCCGGCGCGGACCAAAACCAGTAGGCATGGGCGTGCCTTTAGGGGTTTGTTAACCCCACGGCCTAAGGGAGCACACCCTGACAGAAAAGCGCGGAGGGGGGGGCGAGTCGGGCGGGTGCTTAACTGCGCAGCCGGAGTAGCACTCATGTGCACCGCCCCGAATCTCGTAATCCCGGACCCGGTGTCGTTGATCACGTCTAGCGGCCGGGAACTGGGACCGAGAGCCTTGGCTTAACCGCCCGGGTTGCGAGGAAGAAAACCTCTATAAAAAATCACCCCGAATCCCAAGCGGCGTAGCAGCGCGAGGGGATGCATGGCTGATGGGTAGTTCAGTCGCTACTGCTTCCCCCGCTAGAGTACCGGCCGACACTCTAGCGGGTTACGCTAAGGCTTATCCGGGTGCAGGGGGCACCGCTCGGATGGACGTTTTATTTCCCCCATACTCGTGGGATCAGTTATGCAGAATTTTAAAAACAAAACCCAAGACGATGTGCCTGTGACGGGCGGCGAAGACGTTGTGCCTGCGACGGGCGGAGTTGAAGTTGGGCCAGTGACTGGCGGTGTAAAAGATGGAGAGAACGATGCGCCTGCATTAAAGGCAGCGCAGGTCGTTGTGACCAGGCTGAGTTTAGACGAAGTAGCCTCAATAATTAGCGGAGAGAAACTGAGATCGAGGAGGAATTCAGTCTCCTCTCTCGGCCGTCTTTGGGCTAACAACCCCAGAGATTCAGATGGTGACAGTGTGGGGTCGACGATGTCCTTGGAAGGAGATGTAAGGGCATCTTTTATGAAGGACCACCGTAAAAGACCACGGAGTGCGTCAGTTTCGTCTGACGATAGTACCTCCGGACGGAAGGGACCAAAGTCCAAAACTAAAGGGAGAGAACGACCCCCGACAACAGGGGCGTATGTAGGCCTAGCGGAGGCCAAGAAGGCCCTAAATGAGGCCAAGAGATACGAAATGCAGCTTCGCGCGGAGCAGGAAGTCGCGGATGCTGCATTATCCGTGCAGACGAGGTCGAACTCGCGTACCCAAGAAGTGACACAGTGCCTGAACCATGATGAGGCACTGGCCACCGAGCTCCAGGCTCAGGTGGCGCAAAACCTGGATATAATATATAAGGTTGCCACTAAATCGGGCAACCTTAAGGGCACGTTCACGAAGGCCCTCAAGGAGGCGGCCGCATCGATTTCCAAGGCAGTGGACGTCCTTGCGAAACGTACGGCGTCGGATGAGGTGGCCCAACTAAGGGCAAGTAACGCCCGCTTGCACTGGGAGCTCGAAGATGTGCGGAAAGAGTTCGCGGCGCTGAGAGCGCAAGTAGAAGCCTCCCGGGTTAAGGTGCGCCCATCA